>JANAVB010031813.1:6096724-6154224 GCA_029216955.1 Iris pallida
GCTTCTTTGCACTTCCCTGATTACCTGTGCGCTCCTCTGGAGGCGCAGGCTCCAGGCTCCCTTGGACGTTTTCCAAAGCGTTATGGACGTAGCCCTTGCACATGGTGCCCTCTGACGCTTCCAGAGCGTTATGGATGTTGGCCCGTGGTGCCCTCTACGGGAACTATGCCGATCCATTTACAGCCAGGGCTCATGCGTCGAAGGATTGTATCTCAACTGCATATTCACAGTAGAATGGTCAGGAGCCCGATTGCATGCATACCTTTTTCTCTTATTATATTATCACAGTTTATATGGCATGGTTTTTTTTTGTATCTTGCTACATCCCTCTGAGGACCTGGTTATCTCTCCAGGTTTAGATGATTTTTCACAGGAGTACGGAGCGGCGTTGGAGCTATCCTACATTGATGACGAGGCAGTCCCTACTGATTTCTAGTCTATTCTTTATTTGAGACATTAGTGGACATTATTTTTATATCTCTTTTCTTTCTATTCTGCGGTGGTTGGACTCCGATCTTGTGAGACTATTCTTCATAGCTGTTTGGAGTGAGCGTGTTCACCCGGCTATTTTTTGATACTCTTATTTATTTATTTGGACTCTATTATCCTCTGTGTTGAGCTGTGATGAGATTATATTATATTTTTCTGGCCTGTGGTTATTTTATTTACAGCTTATGTACATATGTGAGGATTCCATATATTGGAGTATTCTTCATATGTGTGCAGCTGGCATGTTCACGTACTTGGTCCTACGTATTTTGGGACCAGGGCGTTACAAGATGAGACCCCCCTGACTAGGGGTCAGGTTCTACTCCATTCACCATCTTTTGACAAAATAGGAAAAGACGAAGAGCTATAGGTGTCGGTCAGTCGTCGGAACATACAAGGGGAAGACCATTGTTCTCGAAATACCAAGCTGTCTTGAGTACAAGGAGGTCTGTCTCCTTTAGAGCTAACTGATCACCAATGAAAAACTGGGGCTTTAACATCCTCGTGTCGGCATCAAGAGAAGGTGTCAGCCTTTCCTGATCCAACATATGGCAAAAATAGCCCAGACGTTGTTCCTATATTTCATCCAGTCACCCCTCTGGTTAATATTCGGCGATCGACCTCCTGGCTGGCTCGACGATCTCCTACTCGACGTTTGTCCCTGCGCACAAACAGAGAAGTTGAAAAGAACCTCATTTAAGAGGGAGGTGGTCACGGAAACTACACAAAGCGAGAAACAAAATTCTGAGGTTTATTTTGGGTGAAACAAGCATCCGCGTAGGTACTACTAGGTAGCGTTGTGCTTCAGCAAGTTAGCTTCTGTGCAGGTACTACCAGGTAGCACTACGCTTTAGTAAGTTAGCTTCCGCACAAATACTACTTAGCAGAGCTGCGTTTCAACGAGGGAGCATCCGCGTAGGCACTACATGGTAATCCTGTACGCCAGCAAAAATCAACACATATTGCAGTCATTACTTTATGAAAGTAAAACGACCATGCGCATCGATTGAATGAAGCTTCTACACATCTACGGACACTCCTCCAAAGAGCAAGTGTCCATGCACATCGACAAGGAAAGCTTTAACGCATCTATGAGACGATACTCCGAGGAGTAGCCGCCCATGTGCATCAGTAAAACAGAGGACCAAAGTTTATTGCCTACGACAGGCGGCCGTACGTCGTTGTGAATTACGACACCCATGTTTGGTGAGTCATCAACATTAACAGTCTCTGATGCGGGCCACTTTCTTTTAGCCTTCTTGGAGCTCGTCGCAGGAGCTTTTGGGGTTCTTGATTTCTTGGGGCCATGGCGTGGGAAGTTAGGGTTTGAAAGAGGAAGAAGACTCTGATGAAAAGCTTCTGTGAGAAGAAAAGAAAGACAACAAGTTTTTCTCTCCTAACAGAGCCTACTTATAGGGTACGACCATGTCAGCGAAAGAAGACAAAATGCTTCGTGAACGAGAAAACTCTTCGGACGACGTAGAAATTAAGAATAAAGATCATGATGACCGTTCCTTAGAAACGAGGAGTTGTGAACAACTTTTAATGAAGCGACGACTCAAGGCATTTAATGTCGAAGGCTAAGCATGACGACGGCCTGTGAGTAAGCGTGCTAGGCATTTGCTTGCAAAGGATACGTATCATGCTTCTGTTTAAAGTATTCCGTGCTTGGCTCAAGTTCGGAACACTTTGAAGGTGGTCTTGTAGAAGCATGAAAAAAACACAGACATATCAAAAGCGCAGGTGGCGTTCTCACTACACATGGCTTCATAAAAGCACAGGTACCCTAAAAGCGTAGATAGACAACTAAAGTCACACAGACAAACAAAAGTGGTGCATAAACAGTTCTTTATTAAAATCATGTCTACAAAAGATCTATTACATATTTTTCATGATTACGTATAAAGGACTAAAATACTTAAAAGAAGTCTACAAGGGGGTTAATCTTCAGCACACATGCAGCTCCCCAGACACACAACACTGTCAGAGCGAGCCACTTCATGAAGCAGCTGTTGGCCCGAGCAAGAACTCTGTCCACAGCACAGGGTGTGCCATCGCCGTTGAGCAGGGCATAGTACAATTTGTGGCTCTTCGGATTGTCAATCAATCCAAACTCGAAAGCTTGGATCTCGAAGACCTCCAAGATATTGTTCAGGTTCGAAATCCTTACGCCAAATGCTCAAGTGCATCTCGAAACTCAGCAACAGTTCTTTTACAAAGATAAAGCTTTTTTTTGACGAAGGAATCCACAATCAATAGTCGACTTGTACAAGGCTAACGGTCGTTCGAAGCTAAGTCGAGATCGAGCATGACAGTAGGAATGTTAAGAGATAGAATACACAACCCTTCAGAAAAGCTTCCGATTATATAGGGTAAGCGTGGTCCAACCCACATGCCATGTGGCCGTCGGTCAAAGACTCCTAAATTAATTGGATGAACCTAAGATTCAGCAGAATGAATCTCATTTAATAGGTTCATTCTGCTAAATCCTAGGCCGCAGACTTCTTGAATTCCCCAAATGATGGCGGTAATTAAAGAAGATGATGACCGACTCGTCCATCAAAAGAGCAGTCATTAACTGTACTTATGACTTCGACAGAAACTAGCTCCTTCGACTCAGAAGCGCAGCCAGTTCATTCCTTCCACTGTGCATTCACTTCAACTAAGAAGCACAACATCTTCTGTCCCATCCAAAAGTGTAGCCCGTTTAAAGGCTCCTTCATCTGACACTTTGTTGTCCAAAGCATAAGTCTACTTATCGCCCTCAAGCATAGTGACTCCGTTGCCCAAAGCACAATTCCACTCGTCGCCCTAAAAGTGCAGTGACTGCGTTGCCTGAAACACTTGTCCACACGTTGCCCTAAAAGTGCATCTCCGTTGCCCAAAGCACAAGTCCACTCGCCGTCCTAAAAGCGCAGTGACTCTGTTGCCTGAAGCACTTGTCCACTCGTCGCCCTAAAAGCGCAGTGACTCTGTTGCCTGAAGCACTTGTCCACTCGTCACTCTAAAAGCGCAGTGACTCCGTCGTTTGAAGCACAGTCTACTTATCATCCAGAAGCGCAGTGACCTCAAAGCCTCGCCAAAAGTGCAGCTCGCATAGAAGCACAGTCTTACGGGGTGACGTGGTTCCACGTGATCAGACTGGTATTTATGTCTGGTTTGTTTAAAACAATCGCTCTTAAGATAGGACATAGTTTGATTCTATTGATTAGAGCAATATCCTATCGGTTTGTTTAAAACCACAGATAAGGACAAAATTTGTTCTTATAGACGAGGGCCATATCCAATTGGTTTGTTTAAACCAATGTCCCCTAAGATAAGACAAAATCCAACTTCAGGGATAGGAATAGAATCTGCTCAGGTTCATCCGATTAACAGTAAACACACACCACGCATCGTTTATTCGGTCATGTTGATAATTCTTCCAAGATCTTAATAATGGAGAATCCCAGTGTCCGTCACGTGTCAGCTCAGCAGTAGCCTTCACCGTGCAACTTTGAGATTCTTTTATATCTCTACGTGCAGCTGTAGAAGCATGGAAAAAAATAAAGAAAGGTTCATGCGGCCAAGGATCCCCATGCGGCTCAGAGAGCCCATACGGCTCAGGGATCCATGCGGTTCAAGAGTCTATACGGCTTGAATAGTTCCATGCGGCCCAAAGAGGAGCCACGTGGCCTTCAACAGCTTTTTTCCTTCGTCTTTTGCTGTATTTAATGCCCTGACGGCTGACAGCTCTGACAAATGACAGCTCTGACAAAAAGGACGCAATAATGATTGACGTAATGGCGCGTCCCTAGGGAAGAGGAGAAAATCTTCTCACAGCTGGCAGAATCCATCTAATCCCGAGGCATGCGGCTGCATCCTTTATGCGACCGCCTATCAACATGCGGCTGCATCCCTTATACGGCCACCCATCAGCATATGGCTACATCCCTTATGCGGTCGCCCATCAGCATGCGGCTGCCCACTCCCATGCGGCTGCCCATCTTCATGCGACTGCTCATTCCCATGCGGCTGCCCATCTTTATGCGGCCAGTTAGCCTCATGTGGCCCACTCATCTGCGGCTCTGCCAAGATAATTGAGACACGTGACAGTCTTATCTTTCTGGAATTATGGGTGTTAACAAATCCTAATCAGATTTGTTGCAATAAGTTCCCAAATCAAATCAAATCGAGCAAATTAGACACGTGGCAGGCCATTACAAGTCACGAATATTCATGGCAATCACCATTTATTGTCCACAGAGATTTAATACAATCATATTAATTGCATAAATCTATTATGGATGGCCCAGATTAATCAACTCTCAGGCCGCCGACTTTTGAGAATGGCAATCATTGTAAAACCCTAATGATGCCCCCTACTCTTATAAATAGCAATGTGCCATTCCCTTGTAGAGAACAGACAGAGACACACATACAGAGCGAAAAACAGAAGAGAGAGAGACACGCGCAGACCCCCGGCCCGAATCCAGAGAGAATTAGAGAGAGAATATACAGAGATCGAAAGGACAGAGGAGCATACAGAGAGAACAAAGAGAGCATTTCTTCATCAACGCCAAGTACTTCTTCTCCAGAGCCAAGGCTGCACCCGATCGTCCAAGAAGTAAGGCAGAGCTGTCGTCGCTTTCCCGAGCCTCTATCGTCACCCCCCAGAATCTAAAATAAACAATTGTACTTAGACTGCTGTACCTAGATTTTCGTCCCTAGGCTTTCTTTGTACAAGCGAGTTTGTATTGTGAGTCTAAGTTCAGTCCTCCGATAATTGTTCTGTACTTTTACAATCAATGGCAAACACGATGGCGACTCTGCTGGAGACAAACTTCTCTACGGTTGAGGAGTTGGTAACGCAATCGGATGCAGCCAAACTTGGCTCCACACAACAGAAGATGGTCGTCTGCTTCGACCAACAGGCGTTCGAAGAAATGCTCTCTGAAGGAAGCGCTGGCCCGGTCCAGAGGCGAACCCGCACAAAGAAGGCTCGCAGGGAGTGGAGGCCAAAGTCATTTGCTCCTCCCCAAGCTATGGACGGAGTACTCTCCGCTGCCCAAGACGGCGAAGGCGACTCTCATGCGGCCCCACTTCAAGCCATAGAAAACTCTGCTGTCCCCAAGTCCGGCAGAGGAAAGTACTACGATGCTGGACTTGCAGGGGCAAAGAGTAATTCTATGCGCTCCAGGAAGAAGCCGAACAAAGGCACTAGCCGTAAAACGAAGACTCATGCGGCCAAGATTGCCAGCCGCATGAATGATGACCATGCGGCCGTAATTGCCAGCCAAATGCATAACACTCATGCGGCCAGGATTTCCAGCTGCATGGAGAAGACCTATACGGCTGAGACTTTCGGCCGTATGAAGAAAGTCCATACGGCTACGACTGCCAGCCGTATGGAGACTATTGATTCCAGGCGCATGCCGTCTGCTCCACGTGGCTCAGTCTTCGATCGCCTATCCTATGGTCCTGATCTCTCGTGCTCCCAAGAAGACATATCTGACTCTCTCCAACACCACTTAGACTCTTCCTACTATGTGCCCTCACGTACTAGAGTGAAGAAGTCTAGGACAGCACGAGCTTGGCAAGCTCGGTCCGCTGATCCGACCTCTGACCATCCGAGCGTTCCACATACTGTTATGCAGACCTCTGATGGGAAGTTGTACAGAAGCACTCGAGTCCAGCCCCCGGCGGCAAACGGACAGAGAGGTTCCCAAAAGTCTTCTAAAATCCAGGGAGCAAACATGGTCGCTCCGGACCCATCTGACTTGCGTGAGGCCATCCTCCACAAACGCAAGGAAAGAGAAGGGGCCTCGGGGTGCAAATAGTCCTCCCACGGATGTCACTGCACCCAAGTCATCGTCAACTACTATTGTAATAATGCAACGGTACGAGAAGACCGGCAGTCCGTCTTCCAAAGACTGTAACAACCATGTTCAGAAGATGAGGCACTTTCCGTCGTCTCCTGCAACTTTGCTCAGAAAATCCCCGCCGATGGGAGAGGGAAGAAGACAAATGTTTCCAGTCCGAAGATTTTAACCACTATGACTAGGAGACTGTCATCTAAGCGGGTGCCCACCACCGGAGTTTTCCAAGGTGCCCGTTCAAAGACGAAATCTGCTACAGTGGGAGATTCATCGTCCACATCACAGGGGGTTGCTGGAACTGGGGGTAGCACTCCTCTGAACCGCCACGATAATCCGATGTTCTAAGAAAATGAGCTGGGGGAAACAACTCTCCCATCAGATACAGCAGATCCCGACGTCCCCGAAGGCGTCCACAATTCCCAAGACGAGGCGAACTCGGAAGCTGGGGGTACTGTTCCTTCTGAGTCCGAACCAGAGGAAGACATTCCCACATACCCCGATGACTTCTCATTACAGGGGTATGATTCAGAGTGTACGTCATCTACCGTCCCTTCCACTTCTACTCATGTCAGGACGACATTCATGACAAACGACGAATAAGATGGTCCCAGTGATCGCCAACGCATCGACACTCTAGAGGCCATACTGCGCTCTTTGGTCAAATCCGTGGACGAGATCAAAGCAGCCCTTCCTACTCTGCAAGGAGGGACGCCTGGCCAAACAAACTTGGGCCCCGCGGTCAATACAGACTCAAACTCAGCGGCACCAAACCTGGGTAATATTCCTCCTGAAATGTCGGCTCCTACTGCTGCAGACGAAGCCAGGGAGGTAATAAGAGAGGTCCAGGAGCTTCGGGCCAAGTTTCACACCCGAGAAAACTGCCAAGACCTCAGGATACGACAACCGTATCCCGCTGCATGGAGAGATGTTCCCTTCCCACCAAAGTATAAACCATTCCACATCAATCCATATGATGGAAAGACCTCCGCAAGTCGATACATCACTTACTTCGAGGTCACCACCGACCATCTGTCCCATAACGATGCCATCCTTACACGATTATTCATTGGGGCATTGGAAGGGGTCGCCTTCGACTGGTATCGCAACCTGCCAGACAACTGCATCCACTCCTTCGCCAGCTTCGAGCGTATGTTCTTAGAGAGATTCTTCGAAGTAGGACATGACATCACAATGTCCACCCTCATGAACGTCGTTCAAGGGGAGAAATAGCTGACAAGGAACTATATTGAGCGGTTCTGCCAAACCGCCATGAAGCTGCCGTCCAGTAATCCGAATTCCTCCTTAATTAAAATTTGCCAAAAGAGACTGCTTCCAACAATCAGCCTCTGGATGGGTGAAAGTCAATTCAAGGACTGGAAGACGTTTATTATCAGTGCCACTAGCGCCGAAGAACGATTGAAGAAGGCTCGCCAACTGGAATTGCACATCTCAGAGGGAGAAGACAAGGACAGGCGTCCTAATGCCAACAATAACAATGGGGGTAGCTCCACCAACAATCGGGACAACAAGGGCAAGTAGGCTATGGTGGCCGACACAGCACAGAAACCTGAGTCAAAACCGGCAGACAAATAATGGCCGCAAATGACCTACTCCTTCGAAGACGGCCACGTCAAGCCCATCTTTGACATGCTCATACAAGGAGACAGAATTCAGCTCCCTCCACCAAGATGGGAACCTCGGCTGGCAGAAATGGAGAGCCCAAAGTACTATCATCGCATCGATTCGAACGCTCTGGCCATCGATTTCGAAGAGGTAACCGTGGCAGCCAATATGGTGTCAGAACAATTTGGCCATAGGCGTGCTCGGCTTCTTCTTGGGGCGCATAGAGTCGCTCTTTGTCCCTGCAAGTCCAGCATCGTAGTACTTTCCTCTGCCGGACTTGGGGACAGCAGAGTTCTCTACGGCTCGAAGTGGAGCCGTATAAGAGTCGCCTTCGCCGTCTTGGCTAGCAGAGAGTACCCCGTCCAGAGCTTGCGGAGGAGCAAATGATTTTGGCCTCCACTCGCAGCGAGCTTTCTTTGTGCGAGTTCGCTTCTGGATTGGACCAGCACTTCCTTCAGAGAGCATTTCTTCAAACGCCTGTTGGTCGAAACGGACGACCATCTTCTGTTGTATGGAGCCAAGCTTGGCTGCATCCGATTGCGTCACCAACTCCTCAGCCGTGGAGAAGTTTGTCCCCAGCAGAGTCGCCATCGTGTTTGCCATGAAATATAAAAGAGCAGAACAATTATCAGAGGACTGGACTTTTATTTCACGTTACAAACTCGCTTGTACAAAGAAAGCCTAGGGACGAAAGCCTAGGTACAGCAGTCTAAGTATAATTGTTTATTTTAGATTCTGGGGGTGACGATAGAGGCTCGGGAAAGCGACGACCGCTCTGCCTTACTCCTTGGATGATCGATATGCAGCCTTGGCTCCAGAAGATTGCTCGACGTTGAAGATATGCTCTCTTTGCTCTCTCTCTGCTCTTTCTTTCCAAGTATTCTGGTACTCTCTCTGATCTCGCAAAGTGCTCTCTTCTGTATGTATGTGTGCGTATCTCTCTCTGTGTGTGTGTTGCAAGGGAATGGCACCCTGCTATTTATAAGAATGGGGGACCTCATTAGGGTTCACAATGATTGCCCTTCAAAGTGGCGATGGCTGTTGATTGATCAATCTGGGCCATTAATTTGGAGTGTAATGGATTTGGGCCATTTAATGTAGATTAAACCAAATCCTATCAGTAATTAATGCTGATTAGAATAAATCTCCGTGATGATGATTTGTTGATGTCTGCGAATCTGAATGAATAAATTTAATTCATTCTCCTGCCACGTGTCCCAAATTATTGGGATTTGACCCAATCTTTGATTGTAGTAAATCTGAGAAATTGATTGGCTTTATGACACGTGTCCCGGGAGTCACTGAGCCGCATAAGGATTGAGCCGCATAAGCCTGGCCACGTGTCAGGGCTGCCTGGGGAGTGGCCTCTGACTCTTCGAACCACATACAATGGGTAGTAAGCCGCATGGCTATGATCCTTGTGAGCCGCATAGGGCTGATCCTTGTGAGCCGTATAGGGCTGCGTTTGATCCGAGCCGCATAGGGCTGTCTCGATCTGGGCCGCATAGGGCAACTTTGGCTTGAGCCGCATGGGGAATCTCCGCTCGAGCTGCATATGACTGTACACGTGTCTAGGCTGCGTGGTGTTTTCTGGATCTCGGGGGGATGTGCCAGAGATTTCTTTGATTTCCTAGGATTCTGTCATTATGACAGAGTCATAATTGCCTCTTTGTATCAGGCCTGTCGTTTCGTCAGAGTGGTCAGCCGTCCCATCAATTAATACAGTACAGTGCAGAGGGGAAAACCGTTTGCAAGCCACGTGTCTTCTCTTCTGAGCCGTATGGAGATCACAGAGCCGTATAGACTCGTTGAGCCGTATGGGTCTTCTGAGCCGCATGGGGTTACCTGGCCGCGTGGCTCTTTCTTTATTATTTTCCATGCTTCTACAAGACCCCCTTTAAAGTTTTCAATTTACAAAATTGAAATACTTTGAATAAGAAGCATGGCTGTGTGCAAGCTCTTCTAGCCGCATATGAGGTCCTAGCCGTATAGATGTATTGGCCGCATGGAAGTTTCAGCCGCATGGATGGCTTAGCAGCGGAGACTTTCGAGCCGTAGGGGCGTCTCAGCCGCATAGCTCTTTGCCACGTCATTATTGCCACGTATGGCAATCTTTTGCGTTAAAATGCTGTTGATTTGCTGTCAGTTTTTTAAAGGCCACTTTTTGGTGCGGGATCCCAGGGGTTTGGCCTTTATTTTAGGCGGCTTGCCTCGGTATCCGTAGGGTCGGTCTTCGTGTACGCACGGGAATCAGTAGAGCCGTCGGACTTAAGATTGTGCGGCTCGGGAAGCGGCTGCCTCCTCGGGGTAACCGACACCCGGGGACAAATCCTCGAGCTCCAGAGAAAGCTGGCCTTCTTGGAGTCCGAGCTGGAAGCTGCTCGTACTGAGAAAGGGATTGCCATCCAGGAGGCTGACAAGTTTAGCAGGGCTTCTGCCAATCTAGAACTTGCCCTGAAGAAGATAGAGAACGACTAGCAGGCGTATATGTATTTGAATGATGCAGAGCAATTATCCCAAGAGGCCGAGCGCCGAGCTAAACAGAGGCTTGAACGAGGGACTGCCTTGGTGAGAAGCCGGCTCCTGGAGTTGTGTAATACTGAGCTATAGTCGGCCTTTTCTTCTTATTTTGTTCCTGTTTTCTTTTTTTTTTTGAGAGGGACGTGGTCCCAAAATATGTAATACTTTTTTCTTCCTTCAAATAAAGAGTACTTTCCATTCTACCCTTCATTTGTATTGCTTGTTTGCTTGTGGTATTTGTGGTGATGTTTGCCCCGCATGGGGGACTTGCTTGTGGACATGTTACCCATGGCATACCTTGGTTTTAGGTATAGGTAACAAGTTTGACTGGGGATACTTGGAACAGTTCTACGGCAAAGTGGTCGTAGACGTTTCAAATATCGGGATATAGAATGCCATGGAGCAGCTGGGCTCCCGGGGCATGATGAGGAATGGTGGGCCTGTACTAAGACACTTAGCAAAGGACATTTGTGGGTCTATTATCCTTGGCGTACCCCGACTTAGGATACGGATAATAGGATGGAGGGGAATCGATATACTTACTCAGAGGTTATGAGGACATGGCAAGTACGAGGGTTTTGCCGTGGAGTCTTCCTACTCAGAGGTAATAAGGACATGGCAGGAATGGACTCCACAAAGGATATTTGTGGTCAACAGAGGACAGTTGTGGTCAACAGAGGACATTTATGGTCAACAGAGGACATTTTGTGGTCAACATAGGACATTTGTGGTCAACAGAGGACATTTGTGGACCTATTACCCTTGGCGTATCCTGGTTCAGGGTACGGATAATAAGACGAGAGAGAACCAACATACTTACTCAGAGGTAATGAGGACATGGCAAGTACGGAGGTTTTACCGTAGAGTTTTCCTACTCAGAGGTAATGAGGACATGGTAGAGGTGGACTCCACAGAGGATATTTGTGGTCAACAGAGGACAGTTGTGGACAATAGAGGACATTTGTGGTCAACAGAGGACATTTTGTGGTCAACAGAGGACATTTTGTGGTCAACAGAGGACATTTGTGGTCAACAGAGGACATTTGTGGACCAATTACCCTTGGCGTACCCTGGTTCAGGGTACGGATAATAAGACGAGAGAGAACCAACATACTTACTCAGAGGTAATGAGGACATGGCAAGTACGGAGGTTTTACCGTAGAGTTTTCCTACTCAGAGGTAATGAGGACATGGTAGAAGTAGACTCAACGGAGAATATTTATGGACCTATTATCCTTGGCGTACCCTGGGGGTTTTTGTTTTGTGGTACGGATAATAAGTCGAGGAAATCATCATACTTACTCATAGGTAATGAGGACATGGCAAGTATGAAGGTTTCTTCGACGGAGCCTTCCCACTCAGAGGTAATGAGGACATGGCAGGAGTGGGCTCAATGAAGGAGGGTACATAGAACGACTCAGAGGTAATGAGGACATGGAAGTTCTAGGCAAGGGGTGATTTGTTTTTGGCGAAAATGAAACGACTCAGAGGTAATGAGGACATGGCCGTTTTGGCAATTTGTGGATCGATTACCTTTTTTGTGCACTGGGAGTGCAGGTAGTGGCTCATGAGGGAGGATCTCTTCCAGAAAGAAAGTTCAGAGGTATGATCATGCATGACTTATTATCTGAAAGAGTGACCGGAAGGTGAGTTCAGAGACAACAGCGGGTACATAACTCGATAATCTGGGATGAGTGGTCGTGAGTTCAGCGGCACCAGCAGGTACATGACTCGATAACCTAGAAATTTAGGGGTGTGAGTTCAGCGGCACCAGCGGGTACATGACTCGATAACTTGGAATGTTGTGAATATGAGTTCAGCGGCACCATCGGGTACATGACTCAATGATCTGGAATTTTGTTGATGTGAGATCAGCGGCACCAGCGGGAACATGACTCAATGATCTGGAAAATGTTATTTAGACATAATATTTCTTCAGAAACTTGTCGTTGACGGGCAGCATGAGCAAGTCTCCATTTTGTTTTGCGAGGCGGTAAGCACCGTTGGAGAATACAGCCTCAATGATGAATGGACCTTCCCATTTCGGCTGGAACTTGCCGGTGGTCTTGTGTGTCATGACCATCGGCGTCCGGACTGCCAGAACGAGATCGCCTACTTGGAATGTTCTGATTTTGACCTTCTTGTTGAAGGCTCCGGAGATGCGAGCTTGGTATAGCTCGATTCTTTGCTGTGCGAGGAGGCGCTTTTCGTCTAAGGCCTCTAACTCTTGTAGTCGGCGTCGGTAGTTATCATCCGTCGTTAAATGATAAGTGATGGCGACGCGGAGCGAGGGTATTTAAGTCTCTAATGGGAGAACTGCCTCACTTCCGTACACCAAGGAGAATGGTGTGTTCCCTGTGGCCGTTCGGACTGTGGTACGGTACGTCCACAAGCATTCACCAAGCTTCTCATTCCAGTCGTGTTTGTTGGACGATACGAACTTCTTGAGTAACTTGATGATGGTTTTGTTGAATGCTTCTGCCAAACCATTCGCTGCTGGATTATATGGCATCGAAGCAATGTTCTGGATTCGATGCTTGTCACAGAATCGATAGAAGGTGTGGCTTGTAAACTGCGGACCATTATCGTGGATGATCCTCCGGGGCAGTCCAAAGCGATAGATGACGTGATGCTTAAGGAAGCTGATCACATTTGAAGTCTTGACCTCTGTAAGTGGGACAGCTTCCGCCCATTTGGAGAAGTAATCTGTGATGGCAAGTATGAAGCGATGTCCTCGGGAGGAAGGTAGAGCGATTGGACCAATGATATCCATTCTCCATGCTTCGAATGGCCAGGACGCCACTGTCGGATGTAGAAATTTAGATGGTTGGTGGATGAAGTCCGCATGGACTTGGCAGGCTTTGCACTTTTTCGCATAGTCTATCGCATCTACTACCATCGTGGGCCAGTAGTAGCCCATCCGGCGAAGACGGTCTTGCAGTTTAGGGCCAGGCTGATGGGCCCCGTAGACACCGTCATGAGCTTCTCGTACAGCTTCTTTGGCTTCTGCGTTTGACAGACACCGAAGCAATAATCCATCATAGGATCGGCGATTCAGCATTTTTGTCTCTGTATCGTAGAAGAATCTGAGAGAACGCCGTCTGATGGAGGTGGCTTCCTTTGGGTTCTCGGGCAGGATATCGTAGACGACGAAGTCGATGAATGGTTGTCTACAATCCGGGGCATCATCAATCGCCTGAGCGGAATAGCTTGCCTCGAATTGAACGTTGTTCTTGGGGCAGACCAGTTCGTGGCCTATCACATCCACCGATTGTTGAGTATGATTTGGCACTGCTAGGGAAGCGGCCAGACCTGCTAAGGCATCGGCTTCGATATTTCAGAGTCTGGGGACGTGTTCGATGAACAACCCCTCGAACGAAGAGATGATGTCGATTGCTATTTGGTGATAGGGGATCATGTCTTCGTGGAGAACTTCGTATGAGCCCCGGATCTGATTGACGATTAACTGAGAATCGTCGTATGCTTCAAGATATTCTACCCCCAGTTCTCTTGCAAGTTGGAGGCCAATGACCAAAGCGTTGTACTCGGCCACATTGTTAGAGCAGGGTTCTGTAAGAGAGTAAGCGCGATTGATCACCAATCCGGAAGGGGAGACTAGCACCACCCCGACTCCGACGACGATGTTGCCCTTAGGTCCAATTCTCGAAGCGCTGTCACGCCCCAGAACCAGAATACTGGAGAGCGGGGGAATGACTCAGCCAGATACATATTACGGGTAGATGAATACCGTATAATACGATCAATGCTGTCTACAAGACGAGGGGGTGCATACTACATGAATGTCTCCCTATGGTCACTTTACTTCTATTGTCTCAATCATTCAAACAAGAAACAGAAATAGAGAACATATGAGATAAAGCAGTAAGACGTCCCAAATGCTCAGTCCAACTGTTCTTGATATCTGGCTTTACAAAATACAGCCAGATGATGTAGTAAGTATACACAATTGTTAGCAGCTGCAGCCTGACTTAGTTTCAATTATGCAAAAGTAGGTACAAGACAATCCGACTAACATGTCGGTGCCAAACGACAAAGTATAAAGTAGATAACAAAATGGGCGGGGAAGTAAGAAACCCACTCGAGTCCTCCTGCGATCATCCCTCTAGTGTTGACCATCTTGGAGGTAGAAGTAAGCTGGATCCTCAGGGACCGGCTCTAAATCTGGCCATGCAAAACCAGAGAGGTTAGACCTCTAATAGCAAGTACTGCAAGGGAGCACGATATGAAGAATGAAGCCAGTAATAAGAGAATATGATAATAGATCTCTGCAATCTACTAGGACTCACACAACATCACGACACTTCGAACCAACCTCCCAACAAAACAAGGACAGAAGTTGGCCCGTCATGTCCTGACATTCTGATCATCTCAGTTAAGTAACAGAGTAAGTACAGTACACAAGCAAATCAATTTAAACGGCCAGGCAACTACTACGGCTTGCTATTGTGAGTCCCAAGTTATCCTGGAATTATGCAATAAAGGATTTCTCAGTTCTTACTATGCGCAAGCAAGGCTAGTTTACCCAGTCAATTAATTGCGCCAATCATGAATTAGACGAGTCCCAGCGGGACGCCCGTCATTAATATACAATATTCAATAGATAATATAACCAGATACTGCTCCCTGCCCGTATGGCAGATTTGCAGTATCTGTGGGGACCAACCGACCTGTCGGGTACTACTAGTCCCAAGAGGGCTGCCATGTAAGAACTCGGGAATCCATTCTCTCCATGCAATCATTATTTTATTTAACTTAATAGTCTCTACATTGAGTGAAGTACCATGCCGTGGATCATGGTCATTCAGAATGAGTACTTTCGTACGGGGTACGATATGCACAACTCTACAATGATACCAGTACGGTTAGGTTGTAGGTCTTACATAGCGTAATGCAACAATCAAAACTAACTACGGAGTAATCATGCCTTGACCATAAAGTACACATGCTTCTTTGGTAAGATAAATAAATAATAATTGAAGCCTGCATGTGCCTGTATGCCAATATTCGAGATTAGCCAGTTGATTTCAATAGTTCATAATTAATATGAATGTGTCTCATTCATTCAATTCAAAAAGACGACTAGCCAGTCTCTTAGTTCCAACTAGGAACGCATGATCAATTATTAGTCAAGGTCACAATCATTATCAATGGTGACAAGGCATGAAAGTCAACTAGTATTCAGTGGGGTCGAGTCTACAACTCTCAGGATTTAATTCCAGTCAATCGAGGTATCTATTACTCAATTCACGACACATGGTACATCCCACATAATAATCTATATTTAACAGAAATGTTAACATATCATGATTATATCAAGTTTATGCCAAAAGGCGTAAGGATATAAAATGGACGTTAAATATCTAATAAAATATCAATATGTAGGGCTATAGAAGATCCAGGGTAAGTAGGGTCAGGTCCAGTTGCGCCTAAACAGCAGGTTGCGCCTGAGTCAGACTGCGCTCAAGTCAGGCTGCGCTCAAGTCAGGCTACGCTCAAGCCAGGCTACGCTCAAGTCAGGCTACGCTCAAGTCAGCCTACGCTCAAGTCAGGCTACGCTCAAGTCAGCCTACGCTCAAGTCAGCCTACGCTCAAGTCAGGCTACGCTCAAGTCAGCCTACGCTCAAAGAGGCAGCGTATGGACTCCATACGACTCCTCTTCAAGGCAGCGTATGCAAGACATACGCCTCCAAAAGGTAGCGTATGAGTCAGACTGCGCTGTACTAAAGAGCGCACGCAGCTCAGTGGCACAGCTAAAAAGCTCACGCACACTGCTCACTGTCTTCTCCAAATCAGCAAGAACTCCATGGTTTGAATCCAAAGCTTCAAAAGTCCATAACTTGGTCAAAATAAGTCCAAATCCAACTTTTCAATGGTCAAAATTGGGTAGAATAAAATTCTCTAAAACATTGAACCATCAAAACTTGAAAACAAAGAAGTTTGATAGATCAAAACCACCAATATCCAAAAATAGTTAATTTCTAGATCTACAAAAATTAAAGCCTCAAAATGGAAAATGACAAGTTCTAATGTGTCTTAGAAACATGAGGAGAAGCTAATGGAACAATAAAAATGGGCTCTTTCGTGGAAGCAAGTTGCACTTGCCTTTGAGTTGGTAGGTAGAGGGAGTTATGAAGAAGAAGAAGAGTAAATGAGAAGGAGAAGTAATAAAGAGAGAGAGAGAGAGAGAGAGAAAGGATTGGGGCTTTAAATGGTGATGGTGGGTTCGGTTCATGATGAACCACCATAACCTGAAAATAAACCAACCTAGGCCAAACCTAAAGTAAGCTAAAGCAGAGAATAAAAGCAGAAAGTAAAATACAGAAAATTAATTATAGGAAATTAATTAACATGAATTTATAGAGATTTAAATACAAAACAATACATGATAAATATTTAAATAAATATATTAAAGCAGTACATGTATTAAAAATACGTATTCTGGGAACGGGGAGTGACATCTCTACCCTCCTTAAAAAAATTTCGTCGTCGAAATTTCAAATCCAAGCAGGATAGGAATATCAAGGCCAAACTAGTACAAGCAATTTAAGCAAGCAATTATTTTACAATGTCCATAGCAAGTAACATATCTATATTTAACAATCTACGATATCAAGTAATTTCTACTCATAGGGCGACTAGCATGCGGGGTTAAGACAATCAAGGTACACGGGAAGAAATATACCTTGTGAGTCAAACAGATGTGGATACCGTGATCGGATATCATCCTCACGTTCCTACGTTGACTCTCCTAATGAGTGATGACCCCAAGCAACCCGGACAAGGCTAATTGTTCGGTTCTTGAGTATCTTTTCTCTTCGGTCCAAAATAGACACAGGCTGTTCCTCATAAGACAGGTTGGTAACAACAACCAGCTCAGAATGATCAAGGATATGGCTTGGGTCCGATACATACCTTCGCAGCTGAGATACATGAAACACGTCATGTACCTCTCGTAACAAAGGCGAAAGGGATAAACGATAAGCAACATCGCCCACCCTATCAAGGATAATAAATGGGCCCACGTACCGCGGACTCAACTTCCCGCGAACGCCAAATCTAATAACCCCACGGGTAGGTGAGATCCGTAAGAATACGTGGTCTTCAATAGAAAACTCTAGCGGCCTACGATACTGGTCCGCCCAATGACGATGTCGATACTGCGCAACTCGAAGTCGCTCTCTAATTCCTTTAACCAATTCAACTGTCTGAACAATCATTTTCGGGCCTAACATATTTCTGTCCCCGATATCATCCCATGCTAGTGGCGACCTACACTTCTTACCATATAGTGCCTCAAACGGCGCCATCTGGATACTGGCTTGATAACTGTTGTTATATGAAAACTCAACCAAGTGCAGGTAGCTTTCCCAAGATCCTCCAAAATCTAGGGTGCAAGCTCGCAACATATCTTCCAAAGTCTGAATTGTCCTTTCTGATTGGCCGTCCGTCTGTGGATGGTAAGTCGTACTAAATTTTAACTTGGTGTCCAAACTACGATGTAAGCTCTTCCAAAAATGTGACGTGAAATGGGTATCTCTGTCTGACACAATACTGACAGGGACTCCATGCTGCCCGACTATCTGCTGCATGTACAACTCCGCCAACTTTTTTGTAGATTGTCCTACTCTGAAAGGAAGAAAGTGTGCTACCTTTGTAAGCCGATCTACTATCACCCAAATAGCATCTTTACCACTTGGTGATCTCGGTAAACCGGTCACAAAGTCCATTGTGATGTGTTCCCACTTCCATTCCAGGATAGGAAGCGGTTGTAATAATCCAGCTGGCCCTGCTGTTCTGCCTTTACTTGCTGACATATCAAGTAACGGGAAACAAACCTAGCTATCTCCCTCTTCATCCCGTTCCACCAGAAGTGCTGCTTGATATCTTGGTACATCTTGGTCCCTCCAGGATGTATAGAATACTGAAAACTGTGAGCTTCTGTCATAACTTCCTGTCTGATATCTCCACTAGGTACACATAGACGTGATCCAAACCTAAGCGTACCATCTTCGTAGATTTGCATCTCTTTTCTGAGCCCTGACTCATATTCTGTCCTAAGCTTCTGAATCCTTGGGTCCTGTGCCTGGGCTGCCTTGATCCTGCCTACCAAGTCGGATTGAACTTGTAAACTCGCCAGAATTCCTATATCATTAGGAAGTATAACTTCGATGCCCATCTCCTGAAGGTCTTCTAAGATGTGCTTCTGCGTTGTCAACATAAATGCGCCGCCTCTTCTGCTGAGAGCGTCTGCTACCACATTAGCCTTGCCTGGATGATACTGAAGCTCTACATTATAATCCTTGATCAGCTCTAACTATCTACTCTGCCTCATGTTCAGCTCCTTCTGAGTAAAAATGTACTTCAGACTTTTGTGGTCTGTGTACATGTCCACTCGGTCACCATATAAGTAATGCCTCCATAGCTTCAAAGCAAATACTACTGCCACTAACTCCAAATCATGAGTTGGATAATTTTTCTCGTGGTCTCAAAGTTGCCTAGATGCATACGCTATCACCTTCCCATGTTGCATATGGACACATCCAAGTCCTTTACCTGAGCATCACAATATACAGTAAAACCTTCGGGCCCAACTGGCAATGTAAGGATAGGTGCTGATATCAACTTCTGCTTCAGATTCTCAAATGATGCCTGGCATTTTGCCGACCAGACGAATGGTACATCCTTTCGTGTCAAGCGGGTCATGGGTGCTGAAAGTCTTGCAAAACCTGATACAAACCTTTTGTAATATTCTGCCAATCCCAAGAAACTCTGTATATCAGCTACGGTCTTGGGTACTGGCCAACTCTCTACTGCTTCTATCTTCTTGGGATCCACTGCTAATCCAGCTCCTGATATGATGTGACCCAGAAATAAAATATGGTCCATCCAGAACTCACACTTGCTGAGCTTGGCATACAACTGGTTCTCTCTCAGTACCTGCAATACTTTTCTGAGGTGGTCTTCATGCTCCTCTTCACTAGCAGAGTATACGAGAATGTCGTCGAGAAACACCACGACAAACTGATCTAAATATGGCATAAAGATGCAGTTCATCAAATCCATGAATATAGCTGGAGCATTGGTCAAACCAAACGGTATTACTAAGAATTCATAATGTCCATACTTCGATCTGAATGCTATCTTGGAAATGTCTTTCTTTCGAACCCTCACTTGATGGTACCCTGAACGAAGATCTATCTTGGAGAAAACTCTAGCTATGCTCAACTGGTCAAACAAGTCGTCGATCCTGGATAGTGGGTACTTGTTCTTTACTGTCGCCGTGTTAAGCTTCCTGTAATCGATGCATAATCTGGATGATCCATCCTTCTTCTCCACAAGTACCACTGGTGCTGCCCATGGTGATATGCTAGCTTGGATAAACTTTTTCTCCTTCAATTCCTCTATGTGCTGATACACCTTGGCCTGCTCCGAATCCGCCATTCGGTAAACCCGATCTGATATTGGTTTAGTTCCAGGTGCCAATTCTATGCTGAACTCAATATCTCTAACCGGTGGTAGACCTGGAAGTTCTTCGGGAAATATGTCTAGAAATTCTTCAACTACCTTCGGAACTTGAACTTCTTCTATTGTCGTTATTACACCCTGCTCTTGCTGAGTTGCCTCTGATCTGACTAAGGTGAATTTCTTCATGCCTGGAATATCAAAAGATACACTCCCACTACGATAATCTATTGTCGTATGACTGTCTTTCAGCCAGTCCATGCCTAAGATAACGTCGAAATTTCCAACAGGAAATTCTATCAACTGGGCGGGTAAGGAATGCCCGCAAACTATAACACTACACGCTAGAATAACTCTACTAACTCCTACGAGCCCATTGCCAGTGAGTATATTCAACCTCCCTGGCAATGCCTCGAACTCTATTCCTAGCCGTGTCGCAAATTGTGCAGATATAAATGAGTGTGATGCTCCTGAATCAAACAATGCTACTGCGGGATATGAGCCGACGAGAATGTTACCTGCCACAACATCTCCCGATGTTAATGCCTCCTCCAAGGACAGTGTGAATGCCTGCCCTCGACCTCCTTGCTGGTTTCCATGCGGTGGTCTAGTCTGGTGCTGCTGCTGGCCCCTGCCTTGATGATGCTGGGGTGGTCTATGCTGGTGTTGCTGCATCGGCAGTCCCTGCTGTCGAAACATCTGAGCCTGTGGCATTAACGGACGCTGGGCCAATGGTGTCACTGCTACCGTTGGTCCTCGATACTGCCCTGCCCCTGGTGCTGGCAGAGCAGGAAACTGTTGCCCTGGTCCTCCTGACCTCGAATTTATAAAACATGTGGTAACCCGATGATCTAGATTTCCATATATCAAACACAGTCCGTTTAATTCCCGACACACATCTCTAGTGTGCCCCATCTTCCCACAATAAGTACAGCCTGCTGGGGGTTGCTGGTTCTTCTTCTGTTGCTGCTGCTGCCTGGGTGGTGATGCTGGCCCTCGCATTGCCACATCGTGAATGCGAATGCCAAGGGATGGTACTGTTGTTCGGGGCGCTGCTCCCCCTCCTCCTTCAATCTGACTGTGAGATCTCTTCTGACCTCCAGTCCTAACTGTGATCCTCTGAATGGTGATCTCATGCCTTCGGGTTGCCGTCAATATTTCATCAAAAGTCTGGTAATTGTGCCCCTCTATCAATTGCAAGAGCTCAAGATGAAACCCTTGCCGAAACCTCATAGCCCTCTGGCGCTCCGTCGCTACCATCTCTGGGGCAAACCTACTCAATCTGCAGAACTCCGTTGCATAAGCATCTACCGTCTTGCCGGCCTGCTTAAGGTTGATAAACTTCTGTTGTAGCTCAAACTGTGCCACAACTCCATAGTACTTTGTCTTGAATCTTGCTGTAAAATCGTTCCAAGCCACAGGACGTCTGATGCCTATCTCCTCTGATTCCCACCAATTATGTGCGAGATCCTGAAGTAACAACTTCACCTGATCCACACGTTCTTCTGTCGGTACCATAGCGGCTGTCAAAATCGCCTCAATATCCTTAAGTCATGCATCTGCTAAGATGGCATCCTGCGTTCCTTCAAAATAGCGGGGGTTGAACTTGCAAAATCTGGTTGATACTCCAGAATCCGACCTTGCCTCTCTTTCTAAAGCTGTCTGCAACCCTTGGTTGAGTAGTACGTTCTGCTCTTGCAATTGAGCGTACATGCGCTGTTGGGCTAACATCTGATGTTGTTGAGTAGCCATCATCCCTCTCATGATTTCCAGAAGAGCTGGTGTGTCTACTTCCACAGGGGTAGGTGGAACTGTTGGTGGTGGTGGAACATCCGGATACTGCGATCCAGCTGCTGCTTCCACTATCACTTCTTCCTGGGTAGTCTCTTGAGTTAGTACCGGCCCTTATTGCTAACCAACATGGTCAGGTTGTCCATGTTGCTGTCCATGTTGTTGCTGTCCAGCTCTGACAGGTGCGGACGAGGTGCCCCTAAGAAAAAGGATAAGAGAAAAATCAAACGACCCGACATGAAGGATTAATGAAGTCAAAGGATACTGGAATGTCAAGATGGAGTTAAGAACCAACGAATCATGAGATCAAGGGGGAACATGTGTGATTTGAGACATCCTATAAATTAAAACACCCCACAAGTCTAGAACCAGACCTGCATGGGCCACCACTAAAACCTTGTCACGCCCCAGAACCAGAATACTGGAGAGCAGGGGAATGACTCAGCCAGCTACGTATTACGGGTAGATGAATATCGTATAATACGATCAATGCTGTCTACAAGACGAGGGGGTGCATACTACATGAAAGTCTCCTTATGGTCACTTTACTTCTATTGTCTCAATCATTCAAACAAGAAACAGAAATAGAGAACATGTGAGATAAAGCAGTAAGGCGTCCCAAATGCTGAGTCCAACTGTTCTTGATATCTGGTTTTACAAAATACAGCCAGATGATGTAGTAAGTATACACAATTGTTAGCAGCTACAGCCTGACTTAGTTATAATTATGCAAAAGTAGGTACAAGACAATCCGACTAACATGTCGGTGCCAAACGACAAAGTATAAAGTAGATAACAAAATGGGTGGGGAAGTAAGAAACCCACTCGAGTCCTCCTGCGATCATCCCTCTAGTGTTGACCATCTTGGAGGTAGAAGTAAGCTGGATCCTCAGGGGCCGGCTCTAAATCTGGCCTTGCAAAACCAGAGAGGTTAGACCTCTAATAGCAAGTACCGCAAGGGAGCACGATATGAGGAATAAAGCCAGTAATAAGAGAATATGATAATAGATTTCTGCTATCTACTAGGACTCACACAACATCACGACACTTCGAATCAACCTCCCAACCAAACAAGGACAAGTTGGCCCGTCATGTCCTGACATTCTGATCATCTCAGTTAAGTAACAGAGTAGGTACAGTACACAAGTAAATCAATTTAAACGGCCAGGCAACTACTACGGCTTGCTATTGTGAGTTCCAAGTTATCCTGGAATTATGCAATAAAGGATTTCTCAGTTCTTACTATGCGCAAGCAAGGCTAGTTTACCCAGTCAATCAATTGCGCCAATCATGAATTAGACGAATCCCAGCGGGACGCCCGTTATTAATATGCAATATTCAATAGATAATATAACCAGATGCCGCTCCCTACCCGTGTAGCAGATTTGCAGTATCTGTGGGGACCAACCGGCCTGTCGGGCACTACTAGTCCCAAGAGGGCTGCCATGTAAGAACTTGGAAATCCATTCTCTCCATGCAATCATTATTTTATTTAACTTAATAGTCTCTACGTTGAGTGAAGTACCATGCCGTGGATCATGGTCATTCAGAATGAGTACTTTCGTACGGGGTACGATATGCCCAACTCTATAATGATACCAGTGCGGTCAGGTTGTAGGTCTTACATAGCGTAATGTAACAATCAAAACTAACCACGGAGTAATCATGCCTTGACCATAAAGTACACATACTTCTTTGGTAAGATAAATAAATAATAATTGAAGCCTGCATGTGCCTGTATGCCAATATTCGGGATTAGCCAGTCGATTTCAATAGTTCATAATTAATATGAATGTGTCTTATTTATTCAATTCAAAAAGACGACTAGCCAGTCTCTTAGTTCCAACTAGGAACGCATGATCAATTATTAGTCAAGGTCACAATCATTATCAATGGTGACAAGGCATAAAAGTCAACTAGTATTCAGTGGGGTCGAGTCTACAACTCTCAGGGTTTAATTCCCGTCAATCGGGGTATCTATAACTCAATTCATGACACATGGTACATCCTACGTAACAATCTATATTTAACAGAAATATTAACATATCATGATTATATCAAGTTTATGCCAAAAGGCGTAAGGATATAAAATAGACGTTAAATATCTAATAAAATATCAATATGTAGGGCTATAGAAGATCCAGGGTAAGTAGGGTCAGGTCCAGTTGCGCCTAAACAGCAGGTTGCGCCTGAGTCAGACTGCGTTCAAGTCAGGCTACGCTCAAGTCAGGCTACGCTCAAGCCAGGCTACGCTCAAGTCAGGCTACGCTCAAGTCAGGTTACGCTCAAGTCAGCCTACGCTCAAGTCACGCTACGCTCAAGTCAGCCTACGCTCAAAGAGGCAGCGTATGGACTCCATACGACTCCTCTTCAAGGCAGCGTATGCAAGACATACGCCTCCAAAAGGTAGCATATGAGTAAGACTGTGCAGCACTAAAGAGCGCACGCAGCTCAGTGGCGCAGCTAAAAAGCTCACGCACACTGCTCACTGTCTTCTCCAAATCAGCAAGAACTCCATGGTTTGAACCCAAAGCTTCAAAAGTCCATAACTTGGTCAAAATAAGTCCAAATCCAACTTTTCAAAGGTCAAAATTGGGTAGAATAAAATTATCAACAACATGGAACCATCAAAACTTGAAAACAAAGAAGTTTGATAGATCAAAACCACCAATATCCGAAAATAGCTAATTTCTAGATCTACAAAAATTAAAGCCTCAAAATAGAAAATGACAAGTTCTAATGTGTCTTAGAAACATGAGGAGAAGCTAATGGAACAATAAAAATGGGCTCTTTTGTGGAAGCAAGTTGCACTTGCCTATGAGTTGGTAGGTAGAGGGAGTTATGAAGAAGAAGAAGAGTAAATGAGAAGGAGAAGTAATGAAGAGAGAGAGAAAGGATTGGGGCTTTAAATGGTGATGGTTGGTTCGGTTCATGATGAACCACCATAACCCGAAAATAAACCAACCCAGGCCAAACCTAAAGTAAGCTAAAGCAGAGAATAAAAGCAGAAAGTAAAATACAGAAAATTAATTACAAAAAATTAATTAACATGAATTTAAAGAGATTTAAATAAAAAATAATACATGATAAATATTTAAATAAATATATTAAAGCAGTACATGTATTAAAAATACGTATTCTGGGAACGGGGAGTGACAAGAGCCGTCGAAGAACATTCGCCATATATCATCGTGAGAGGTTGCATACGAATCGACGACCTCATCTGGGATTTCTTTATATATCCTGGACGACTCCGAGCCCGGGTGGGCTTCCAAAAAGTCTGCCAGGGCTTGACCTTTGACCACCTTTTGTGGGACAAAAATCATATGGTAGGGGGATAGCAATATTGCCCATGTAGCGAGGCGAAAGCTGAGTGCTCCTGGTTTAGTCATGAGGACCCTGAGAGGGTTGACTCGTGAGATCACATGTATCGTTTGTCCGGTGACATAGTGTCGCATCTTTTGAATGGCGAACACTAGGGCAAGGCATTCATTTTCTACAGCGGTGCATCGGTGCTCTGGCCTAATCATCATTCGACTAAGGTAATATATGACCTGTTCATGGCCTGTATCGTTGTTTTGTGCTAGCAGAGCTCCGAGGGAGTGCTCCATTGCTCGTACGTAGAGCAGGAATGGTTTTCCAGCAACTGGAGCCACCAGGACTGGAGGGTTCGACAAATATTCTTTGATGCTGTCGAAGGCCCGCTGACATTCTTCGTCCCATATGAACGAGACACCTTTCTTCATGAGGTGGGTGAATGGTCGGCATCGCCCGGAGAGGTTAGAAATGAACCTCCTAATATAAGCTAGCCTCCCTTGGAGGCCTCTGAGTTCGTGGAGATTTTTCGGGGGACCCATCTCCATGATTGCCTTTGTCTTCTCAGGGTCTACATGGATACCCTGGGCGGTGATGATGAAACCCAAGAACTTCCCACTGGATACGCCCAGGAAGGACTTCGTAGGATTCATTTTCAAATTGTGCGCTCGTATCAGGTCGAATACCGTCCTCAGATCCTACAGATGGTCTTCCTTACAACGACTCTTGACGGCGATGTCATCAACGTAGCACTCCACCATCTTGCGTAAGTGGTCCCTGAAGATGATACTCATGGCTCTTTGATATGTGGCACTAGCATTCTTTAAACCGAAAGGCATAACTGTGTAGCAATACGTGCCAATCGGTGTTCGAAATGATGTGTGCTTTTCGTCGTCAGGAGACATCTTGATTTGGTTGTACCCCGAGAAGCCATCCATGAATGACATACGTTCAAAGCTGCAGGTATTGTCAATCATGATGTCCGTGATAGGGAGGGGGAATTCATCTTTGGGGCATGCTTCGTTCAGATTGCGGAAGTCGATGCAGATTCGAATCTTCCCATTCTTCTTGAGGACGGGTACTATGTTGGCGACCCAATCCGGATGTTGTTCCTCACGAATGAAGCCACTGGCTATCAGTTTATTGACTTTGGTTTTGATCACATCTATGATGCCTGGGCGGAAGCGTCACTGTTGTTGCTTGACTGGCTTTGCGTCCGGCCGAATGATGAGCTTATGAAGAGCAATATCGGGATTTAACCCCGGCATGTCTTCATAGCTCCCTGCGAACACATCAATGTACTCTTTGATAAGTTCCAGCAGCGATTCTCGTTCTTCGTCTATTAGGCTCTTACTGACGAAGATTGGTTTTGGAGAAGATTCGATACCGAGGTCGACCTGTACAACCTCGTCTTCAGTAGGAGGTTCTCTCAGTTCGAACTTCTTTTCCTATTATGCGTCCAACTATTAGGCCCACGGCTCTAACTCGAGGATTTCAGGGATGTCTTCGTCTTTTTCATAAGCGTCGGCGAATGCCATGTTGACTGATAAGACTTGTCTGAATACATCTCCGATGCTGGTATCTGAGTCAGAAGTTGATGATCCTATTGAATGTGAATGCCAGTCACATTCTTCATCTGAACTCTCAGGGGTCGTCGTGGGTGTAACATACCCAAATCTACATCGAGTCTTGCTATAGTAGTCCCGTGGTTTGCCAGCTGGAACTGGTGGCTTCAAGGGTAATCGTTGTCCAGTACCGTAGTTCAAGCCTGGCGTCGTCTCCAGATCATACCCCTATTTCTGCATGAGATATTTAAATTGGGGGCTATAAAGATACAGAGGTAGTCTCCCGACATCTGATCCAAGGTCGACTTCTTCTATGATAAAGGGATGCGGATCGTCCTTCCGGCCGAAGATGATTGGATGGTCCTCTCCCTCGATTATGCGGTAAGCGTCTTCCACTGGAGTAAGCTGGATCATGGTGTAGACATTTGTCACCTGTGTGTGTAGGTGAGTGCCTATACCGTGTTCCATAGCGTACATTGTACAAAGCTTATTAAGCTCGAGGTAGTTCAAAGATAGCCCTTTATTGATAAAGTAAGGTATCTTTTCTAGGAGGATTACATCATCTGCGGAGGGAACATCAGTGTGGGCACCCACATACTTGGCTAGCTCCGGTTCCTCTTCGGCTACCCCCTGTGTAAATGAAGACTGAGAGGACGACCTGGGCAGCTTGATCGTCAGCGGTTCAGCTGATGGAGCAGAGCGTGGAGTTGTTGGCAGACTAGCGACCTCCAGTTTGGTACTCGATGTGGGGCGGAGAGTGGCTGGTTCGCTAGAAGTGTCAGACCTTGCATCGGGGTGACGACCCTTTTTGGAAAGGCGTATCGTCAGTGGCTTGTCGGAGGGATTGAGCTTCTCCGTTTGGGGTTGACCGACTCTCGACAGTCTGATTGTCAGTGGCCTCGTTATGGGTCTTGGCACTTGGCCGGACCTTGGCAGCCGGATTATCATTTGTTCTTCTTGTGCCGAGAGGCTGATTGCGTCCTTACGCAGAGTGGCAGTAAAGGATGCGGACCTGCCTGGTTTGCGAGCTTGGAGGTGGATCGTCAGAGGTTCTTCTGATCCTGTGGCCATCTTGGTACGAGCTTGCACATCTCCTTTACCAAGGTGCTTCTTCGACTGTTCGTACAGATAGGAGTCTGAGTAGTAGGATTCGATCCCTTTGAAGGGATCGATATCAGCAAATTCCGTCCTCACGAAGCCGTATTTGTTGACATATTTGAAGCACTGGTGCAGCGTAGAAGGCACGATCATATAATCATGTATCCACGGGCATCCCAAGAGAATGTTGTATGAAGTGTCCGCATCTATGACGTAGCAGGTGACCTCTGATTGGAGATCGCCAATTTGACACTTCAGACGAATCTTCCCAATTGGGTAGCTCCTGCCCGAATTGAAACCGCTAATGGCGATGCTTGTAGGCGTCATACGGTGCATTGGGATGCGGAGATGATATAGCAGACCCTTCGGGATAATGCTTATAGAAGAGCCAGGATCTATGTGCATTCGATCCACCTTTACGTCGCCGATGTATCCAGAGTAATATAGCGGGCGATCATGCAGGTTGGTTTTGATGAGCATGTCCTGCGGAGTGAAGATAATGTTGGGCATCGCTCCCGTGCAGGCGTTGTCTTGGAGACCTGCAGGCAGGTTTTCTCCCGTGAGGTTGACTTGAGCAAGGTATACGTCAGCGTTTTGGAGTACATCGCTCAAAGCCACACGAACATCCTTGGAGAGTCTCAGGAGCTCGTATAATGACAACTTGGCCGGTGTGTTGGCCAATTGTGCCAAGATGTCGAAGTTGTAGGGCTTCTCCAGCCCTTGGGCTGCCTCTTTTCGGAGGGATTTGTCGAAGCGAGTCTTCCTTGGCCTAGGCTTGTCGGTCGTCGAAGGCTGAGCCGGTCCTGGAGCATCAGTTGTAGTGGGTTGATGATCTTCAGCTGGATTGTCAACCACAGGTTGGGATTGCGCCCCAGACCGTGTGGCGACGGCTGTAGCTTCTTCGATGTCTGCCGAGATTGTGTGGTAGGTCCTGACTTTTCTACTTTTCTTCTTGTAGGTGGAAGATGGAGTGGGCTGAGTCACTTCCGATACCAAGTCTGGATGGATCCACATGACCTCCCCTCGTGATGTGGTGAGGGGCACTAGACCAGCAGCCTGATCTCGGGGAGGTGGAAGATTAGCAATCTCCATTGTTGCCAGAGGGATGGGGACCACCCCGTCTTGAGTTTTCGTCGGAGGGAAGCTGTCGAATTGTACTAACACCATATTGGCTGCCACCGTTACCTCTTCGAAATCGATAGCGAGTGCGTTCGAATCGAGGAGATTTTGGATGTACCGTTTTAGCTGGTAGCAGTCGTGTATAGCATGGTGGACGTAGCGATGATAATGGCAGTACTTTGGGTTCTCCATCTCTGCCAGCCGCGGGTCCCGTCTTGTTGAGGAATCTGAATTCTGTCCCCTTGTATGAGTATGTCCAAGATGGGCTTGACGTGACCATCTTCGAAGGAGTAAGTGATTTGCGGCCATTGTTTATCTGCCGGCTTTGGCTCAAGTTTCTGTGCTGTATCGGCCACCATAGCCTGCTTACCCCTGCTGTCCCGATTGTTGGAGGGGCTGCCCCCATTGTCGTTGTTGGTGTTAGGATGCTTGCCCTTGTTCTCTCCGTCCGAGATGTACAATCCTAATTGGCGAGCCTTCTTCAATCGTTCTTCGGCGCTTTTGGCACTGATGATGAACGTCTTCCAGTCCTTGAATTGACTTTTGCCCATCCAGAGACTTATTGTTGGGAGCAATCTCTTTTGGCAAATTTCAATCAAAGTGGAACTCGGATTTCCAGACGGCAGCCTCATTGCGGTTTGGCGAAACCGCTCGATATAGTTTCTTGTCAGCTCTTTCTCCCCTTGGACGACGTCCATGAGGGTGGACATTGTGATGTCCTGCCCTACTTCGTAGAATCTCTCCAAGAATATGTGCTTGAAGCCGGCGAAGGAGTGGATGCAGTTGTCTGGCAGGTTGTGGTACCAGTCGAAGGCGACCCCTTCCAATGCCCCGATGAATAATCGTATGAGAATGGCATCATCATGGGGCAGATGGTCGATGGTGACCTCGAAGTAAGTGATGTACCGACTTGCTGAGGTCTTGCCATCATAAGGATTGATATTGAACGGCTTATATCTTGGCGGGAATGGAACATCCCTCCAGGCAGCAGGGTATGGTTGCCGTATTCTGAGGTCTTGAGAATTTTCTCGAGCGTGGAACATGGCTCGGAGCTCCTGGACCTCTCTTCTCACTTCGCGGGCTTCGTCCACGGCGGTGGGGGCCGTTGTTTCAGGAGGATCGTTGCCCGGGTTCGGTGCTGCTGAATTCGAGTCCGCATTGACCGCGGGACCCACACTTGTTTGGCCAGGCGTCCCTCTTTGGAGAGTTGGAAGGGCTATTTTGATCTCGTCCACAGACTTGACCAAGGCGAGCAATATGGCTTCGAGCGTGTCGATGCGTTGGCGATCGCTGGAGCCGCCTTGGCTGCTGTCTATCATGAACACCATCTTTACATGAGGAGAGATGGACGGAGCGGCGGAGGAAGCGCCCTCCGAATCATACCCCTGTAGTGAGAAGTCGTCGGGGTATGTGGGAATTTTCTGTTCTGGTTTGAACTCAGAAGGAACGGTACCCCCAGTTTCCGAGTTCGTCTCGTCTTGGGAGTTGTGGATGTCCTCGGGGACGTCGGGGTTTGCTGCATCTGATGGGAGAGTTGTCTTCCCCGGCTCGTCTTTTTGGAATATCGGATTATTGTGGAGGTTTGGAGGAGTGCTACCCCCAGTCCCAGCAACCCCCTGTGTTGTGGATGACGAATCTCCCACTGTAGCAGATTTCATTTTAGAACGGGTGCCTTGGAAGACTCCGGTGGTGGGCGCCCGCTTAGACGACAGTCTCTTAGTCATAGTGGTTGACATCTTCGGACTAGGCGCACTGGTCTTCTTTCCTTTCCCGTCGGCGGGGACTTTCTGAGCAGAGTTGCAGGAGACGACGGGAAGTGCCTCGTCTTCTGAAGATGGCTGTTGCAGTCTTTAGAAGACGGACTGTCGGTCTTCTCGTATTATCGCGCTGTTGCAGCAGCAGTTGACGATGACTTGGGTGTACTAACGCCCGTGGGAGAACTCTTTGTACCCCGATGCATTTTCTCTTTCCTTGCGTTTGTGGAGGACAACCTCACGCAAGTCAGATGGGTCTGGATCGACCATGTTTGCTCCAGGGATTTTAGGAGACTTTTGCGAACCTTTCTGTCCGTCTGCCGCCGGGGGCTGGACTCGAGTGGTTCTGTATAACTTCCCATCCGAGGCCCGCGTAACAGTATGCGGGACGCTCGGATGGTCAGAGATCAGATCAGCGGACCGATCTCGCCAGGCTCGTGCTGCCTTAGACTTCTTTGCTCTAGTGCGTAAGGGCACATAGTAGGAAGAGTCTAAGTGATACTAGAGAGAGTCAGACATATCTTCTTGGGAGCACAAGAGATCAGGACCATAAGAGAGGCGATCAAAGACAGAGCCGAGTGGAGTAGGCATCAGGCGGCTGTCATCAGTAATCTTCATGCGGCTGGCAGACGTAGCCGCATAAGTGTTCTTCATGCGGCTGGGAGTCTCAGCCACATGAGTTTTCTTCATGCGGCTGGATGATCTGGCCGCATAGCGTTTCTTCATGCGGTTGGTAGATTCATCCGTATGAGCCTCCTGCATGTGGTTGGCAGATTTGGCCACAGGAGTGCTCGGCTTCTTCTTGGGATGCATAGAGTCGCTCTTTGTCCCTGCAACTCCAGCATCGTAGTGCTTTCCTCTGCCGGACTTGGGGAGAGCAGAGTTCTCTACGGCTCGAAGTGGAGCCGCATAAGAGTCGCCTTCGCCGTCTTGGGTAGCAGAGAGTACCCCGTCCAGAGCTTGCGGAGGAGCAAATGATTTTGGCCTCCACTCGCAGCGAGCTTTCTTTGTGCGGGTTCGCTTCTGGATCGGGCCAGCACTTCCTTCAGAGAGCATTTCTTCAAACGCCTGTTGGTCAAAACGGACGACCATCTTCTGTTGCGTGGAGCCAAGCTTGGCTGCATCCGATTGCGTTACCAACTCCTCAGCCGTGGAGAAGTTTGTCCCCAGCAGAGTCGCCATCATGTTTGCCATAAAATATAAAAGAGCAGAACAATTATCGGAGGACTGGACTTTTACTTCACGTTAGAAACTCGCTTGTACAAAGAAAGCCTAGGGACGAAAGCCTAGGTATAGCAGTCTAAGTACAATTGTTTATTTTAGATTCTGGAGGGTGACGATAGAGGCTCGGGAAAGCGACGGCCGCTCTGCCTTACTCCTTGGATGATCGGTATGCAGCCTTGGCTCCAGAAGATTGCTCGGCGTTGAAGATATGCTCTCTTTGCTCTCTCTCTGCTCTTTCTCTCCAAGTATTCTGGTGCTCTCTCTGATCTCGCAAAGTGCTCTCTTCTGTATGTATGCGTGCGTATCTCTCTCTGTGTGTGTGTTGCAAGGGAATGGCACCCTGCTATTTATAAGAATGGGGGACCTCATTAGGGTTCACAATGATTGCCCTTCAAAGTGGCGACGACCTGTTGATCGATCAATCTGGGCCATTAATTTGGAGTGTAATGGATTTGGGCCATTTAATGTAGATTACACCAAATCCTATCAGTAATTAATGCTGATTGGAATAAATCTCCGTGATGATGATTTGCTGATGTCTACGAATCTGAATGAATAAATTTAATTCATTCTCCTGCCACGTGTCCCAGATTATTGGGATTTGACCCAATCTTTGATTGCAGTAAATTTGGGAAATTGATTGGCTTTATGACACGTGTCCCGGGAGTCACTGAGCCGCATAAGGATTGAACCGCATAAGCCTGGCCACGTGTCAGGGCTGCCTAGGGAGTGGCCTCCAAGTCTTCGAACCACATAAAATGGGTAGTAAGCCGCATGGTTATGATCCTTGTGAGTCGCATAGGGCTGATCCTTGTGAGCCGCATAGGGCTACGTTTGATCCGAGCCGCATAGGGCTGTCTCGATCTGGGCCGCATAGGGCAACTTCGGCTTGAGCCGCATGGGGAGTCTCAGCTCGAGCCGCATATGACTGTACACGTGTCTAGGCAGCGTGGTGTTTTCTGGATCTCGGGGGATGTGCCAGAGATTTTCTTTGATTTTCTAGGATTCTGTCATTATGACAGAGTCATAATTGCCTCTTTGTGTCAGGCCTGTCGTTTCGTCAGAGTGGTCAGCCGTCCAAGCAATTAATGCAGTACAGTACGGAGGGGAGAACTATTTGCAAGCAACGTGTCTTCTCTTCTGAGCCGCATGGAGATCACAGAGCCGCATAGACTCGTTGAGCCGCATGGGGTTACCTGGCCGCATGGCTCTTTCTTTATTATTTTCCATGCTTCTACAGGTACGCCAAGGATAATAGGCCCACAAATGTCCTCTGCTGACCACAAATATCCTCCGTTGAGTCCACTCCTACCATGTCCTCATTACTTCTGAGTAGGAGACTCCACGGTAAAACCCTCATACTTGCCATGTCCTCATTACCTCTGAGTAAGTATGTTGGTTCTCTCTCATCTTATTATCCGTATCCTGAACCAGGATACGCCAAGGATAATAGGTCCACAAATATCCTCCGTTGAGTCCACTCCTGCCATGTCCTCATTACCTCTGAGTAGGAAGACTCCACGGCAAAAACCCCATACTTGCCATGTCCTCATTACCTCTGAGTAAGTATGTTGGTTCCCTTTCATCCTATTATCCGTATCCTAGGCCAGGGTACGCCAAGGATAATAGGCCCACGAATGTCCTTTGCTAAATTTCTTAGTACAGGCCCACCATTCCTCATCATGCCCCGGAAGCCCAGCTGCTCCATGGCATTCTCTCTCCCGATACCCGGAACGTCCACGATCACCTTGCCGTGGAAATGTTCTAGGTATCCTCATCAAACTTGTTATCCATACCTAAAACCAAGGTATGCCAAAGGTAACAGGTCTACAGACAAGTCCCCCATTCGGGGCAAACGCCACCATAACACTACAAGCACAACAGATAGTACAAATAAAGGGTAGAATAAAGTATGCTCTTTTATTTGGAAGGCAAAAAAGTACTACATGTTCTGGGACCATGTCCTCCTCAAAAAGAACATAACAAAAGAAGAAAAGGCCGACTATGGTTCGGCATTACATAATTCCAGAAGGCGGTTCTTCACCAAGGCGGTCCCTCGTTCAAGCCGCTGCTTAGCTCGGCGCTCCGCTTCCTGGGGCAACCGCTCCGCATTATCCAAGTCCATATGTGCCTGCCAGTCGTCCTCCAACTTCTTCAGGGCAATTTCCAGACCAGCCGAAGCTCGATTCACTCTGTCAGCCTCCTGGATAATTAGCCCCCTTTCGGTACGGGCAGCCTCAAGCTCAGATTCCAGGAAAGCTAACTTCCTCTGAAGCTCAAGGATCTGCTCTTGCGTGTCAATAATCCCACGGGAGGCAGTCGCTTCCCGAGCTGTAACATTTTCACTCTTACAGCTCAACTGATCATATCGATCAGACAGATCGCGGAGGTCCTTCAGTATGGCCGACCTGGTCTTATCCCGAGCCGCCCTTATCTTCTCTATAGCAGCTGTGAGGAAACCGCACTCCGGATCTATAGCAGCAGACAGATCAGCCTGCCGTAGCACCTGAAGCTGGTCCTCCAGCTGATCAACCTCTAGCAATTTTGCCTCCACAAGCGCGGCTACCCCTGCCCCACCGGAAAGAGTCTTAAGGATATCAACATGATCCTGGGCGTATTGCCGGGCCAAGACAAAAGAGGTCCCTCTTTCCCAGCAGCCGCTACCCCCCTCTTCAAGTGACGATAAAAGCTGTCAACCATGTCCTGTAACGCTTCGTCCAGAAGCTCGGTAGAGGACGGCGTCAAAGGAAGCATGGCCGACAACGTCGAAGGAGGTGCGCTAGAACCTCCCACCAAGGGGACAAATTCCAAACGGAATGATACGCGGATAGCGGCTAACTCTTCCTCCGTCACTCGAAGAGCCTGTACACTTGGCAGGGCAGAGAGGTCGACTCTCGGAGCCGCCTGAGCAGAAGAGGACGCAAGGACCATTGTCCCCTACCCCGGCTGTCCTACCACTTGACTTTCCGAACTCGAGACAACGGAAGGCCCCTCAAGACAAACCAGAAGGGGAGGAGGTACGCTCCTCTCCGCTAATACCCCTTCGGCAGAGCCTGTCTCAATAATATCCATCATCGGCACTGGAGAGGCAGGAACTGTATGCCCAGAGCAATCATCAATCGACGTAACCCGAAGGATGTGATGATAGAGCAGATAGGCCTCCTCGCAAGTTAAAATTCGGCTTATCTTACCAGGGGAGGAGCATGGAGGCTGTAACTCGCTCGCAGCTTACGTGGTCTCCTCACCCGCGACCTCCAAGTTAAATTCTGCTGGCTCTTCTATCCCAGCCACCCCAGAGAGAGGTGCGACTCGATCAGCGTCATCTTGATGAAATTTAGTAATTTCGGGGACAGGTCCATCGGAACCCCCGTCATCTTGAGTCATGACCTCGGCAACTTGAGATTCCTCTTCTTTTGACACCTACGGGAGGAAAGGAAAATGATTAAAGATCAAAACCGGAAGAAACGAAGAACTGATTAAAAATGGTAGTAATTCGCTTTACCTCCGAAGCGGGGTCGACCTCCTCGCTTCTCTCTTTTATAGTTAGCCTACAACGTCTGGTCGTAGCTAATTTTCGGGAATGAGGAATACCGCCAATAGGAGAAATTTGTCTGCTACGCTTCCGTACAGAACCAGGTACGACAGGCGGCTGATCCGCCCCAACATCTTCTACCGGGAAGGAAGAGTCATCTGCATCATGTTCCTCGTCCTCATCATCCGCAGTGGTGGAGTCCGAGTCTGGCACTTTGACTCTATTCTTCTTCTTCTTCCTCATCTTGGCCCCTTGGGGCTTCTCATCCAAGCCAGTGCCAACGATAAAACTGGTACCCGGACTAAAACCAATGGGGAGCTTGTTCGCCATGACATGATACAAGGCCACCATGTACAAAATCTCTATCGACGCCTCAATGGTAGGAACTGAGAAAGTGGCCCGAGTATAAAATGTATCATAGTAATGCCAGGCCCTGATGTCGTCAAGGAGGCTACCTTCAAAACCCAGACAAGAACTGGGCCTATCCAGAAAAAGTTGGCTGTACCTAAACTGACGAGCAAACCTGCTGGGCAGGTAAGGTTCCAGGAAGACAGCGTTACGGTTGCGGTATACCAAGTGGACGGGGCGGATGTTACGCAACCACAAGAGGATCTGGCCGACTAGAAGTTGAGGAGGACCAATACCGTCGAGATAAACGTCCGCTATTTTCTTAGCAGTGAAACGAGGGACGGATACAAAAAAGTTGTACCTATCTGCTCTCGCCAGCGTCATCCGGCAGGCACGCATGGTATCATACTCCCAAGGCTCGTTGCAATAACGAAAGATAAAAGCGTCATTAACAATCACGCCGTCTTCAGAACCCGATCTCATCAAAGACCGGTAGTGCATTAATAGCCACCCCATCAGATAATGATAGGGCAGCTCAGTTCTTTCAAAGTCTTTTGTCACCTCGCGGGCGATCTCCTTGGACATAAAAGTATGGAGACCACGGTATATGCTGCACACCATGGCCGGGAGAAGAGCTAGTTTTACTCTAAAAACTAGCTTCACAGCAGAGAGAATAAAATTACGACTGATCCTTTCAATAGAACCAGCTCCTCCCGAGACGACGCAATTCCGCAGCCATACCATCAAAAATCTTGCTAGGAGCGCTTTCTCTGACAGCTCTTGGGTATCCTGATAAAAATAACCAAAAGAGTCGATCTTGCTCCCAAATCTGTCGCTGGTAGAGGCCACCCTCTTTGTCGACGACATCAAAGCCTGAACTGCCTCCCGGGATTGAGGACGTCGGGAAGTAACTCGGCCTGAGGCTCCCGTTGAGAAGAGATAGTTCACCCAGTCCTTAGTATGGGGGCATTCCCTTCCGAGCTACTTTCCTTCTTGGCTATCTGCTGGCACGTACTATAGTGGCACAGTATTTCCTGATAAGTAGCCACGAATCTCGGATATCGTTTTTTCAGCTTTTCGAACTCCTCATTCGTAGGAGTGTATGCTTCAAAAGCTTCATCCCCCCAAGGAAGTTTGGAAATCACATGCATCTCATGGAGTGTAAGCCCTATTTCCCCTACAGGGGTATAGAAGGTTCCCGTACGGCAGTTGTACATCTCCAGCAAAGCCATGAATAATTTCTTGTTTACAGGTAAGCCGTGGCTGGTGCCCCGAATAGCGTGATAATGACCAATCTCACGCAGAAAAGTCTCATACTTTCGCGAGATCCACATAGACAGATTGATCCATGAGGGGATGGGGTGTATCCAACTTGGGAGTGACAACCGGCCGATTGGATAGGAGCCTTTCTGAGCAAGTTGGTTCAGGAAAGTATCTGCTGAAGAAAACGTGAAATTGGGACCTGGCACATTCAAGAAAGCACCCGGGGCCAATCCCATTACATAACGGCTGGCATGCACCTTGCCCGCACACACTGACTTCATGCTGTTGTTGTAATGGATGTCGCCCACAAACATCTCATTTTGAGTAGGAGTCAAAGACTCTTCCATCTTCCTGTCAAGCGGAAACATATTGAACCAAGATTGTGGGAAGTGGTGCTCCATTTGAGGGATGTGGATCGTAATCCCGTTAGAAATGAAGCTCCAGTTCTCCAATATATCCAGAACTTGACTGTTCTTCACAGTCAAAGCGTCTCCAAAGAAGAATGCAGGTTTCAGGTATTCCCGTTCCAATTTTCCCAAATTTATCATGGCACATAGGAAGTAGAAAGGTTGGTTCTTGAGGGCATTTATCCTCGTCAAAGGCTCGTCACTAGGAAGCTGGTCCGCCACATACCGAACTATCTGATCGCACCTATAGCCCATAGCGGCCTGAGCACGACCCACTAGAGGTTCCCCCGCAGCGTTAACTGAGAAATTCACTGAAAAAAGAAGACAAAAGAAAATAAGTCAAAAATATGGACAAAGAGAACCGATGGGTGTTTTCGAGCTTATACGGCTCCAACTTAATGGTGCCTCATGCGGCTCAACTCAGGAAAACACTTATGCGGCTCCGTTCAGCGAAGGTTCATGCGGCAGTGCTCTTATATGGCTCTCAGAGTTCGGATAAGTTCATGCTGTTCACGTGACAAACAAATTCGTACGAGTCTATGCGGCTCAGCGCAGCCTATGTGGCTTCGTTGACGAAGTACGTATGCGGCCACAGCAACGATTCTCATGCGGCTCGCGGCTTGACCATGAGATATACATGCGGTACACATGAAGATGAATACTCGCGCATAAAATATACGACATAGCCATGACAGTTAGGGTTCCAAACTCACGCAAAAGTCCTTACCACCGATAGCGGGGTGGACGTCGGGGTGAACTACGGGCACTTCAGCTGGCGGAGGAGCTGCCACGTTCGTCGCCACAAAAGCAGCTTTCTTACCCTTCGTCGCCGATGAAGACGCTGCCTTCTTCGCCACAACAGTCTTCTTGGGAGCCATTACTATGATCAAAGAAGGAGGACGAAGACAAGAGAGCTAGGGCAATAGCAGAAAATAAAGAAAGTCTTCTGTCCAAACACCCTGCTATTTATAGGCAGAACCCCCAATGGACCGACGCATCGATTCATGGGCATGAAAATCTACTCTTCGGTTATCAAGACGAACTGACTAAGTAAATACCAAAACTCTTGGGATCCTGCCCCAAAAAGAGGCCTTGAATCTGACAGCAAATCAAAGGCAATTAAGGCAAAAGATTTATACACATGGCATGAAGACGTGGCGAGGAGCCCATGCGGCTCAGATGGCCATGCGGTTGGAACGACCATGCGGCTCAGATGGCCATGCGGCTAAGGGGGCTATGCGGCTGAGACACCCATGCGGCCAGAACATCCTATGCGGCCAGAGGAGTTTATACATAGCCATGCTTCTTATTCAAAGTATTTTAATTTTGCAAAATTGAAAACTTTGAAGGGGGTCTTGTAGAAGCATGAAAAAAAATAAAAAAAGGTTCATGCGGCCAAGGATCCCCATGCGGATCAGAGAGCCCATGCGGCTCAGGGATCCATGCGGTTCAAGAGTCTATGCGGCTCGAATAGTTCCATGCGGCCCAGAGAGGAGCCACGTGGCCTTCAATAGCTTTTTCCCTTCGTCTTTTGCTGCATTTAATGCCCTGACGGCTGACAGCTCTGACAAATGACAGCTCTGACAAAAAGGGCACAATAATGACTGACGTAATGGAGCGTCCCTAGGGAAGAGAAGAAAATCTTCTCACAGCTGGCAGAATCTATCTAATCCTGAGGCACGCGGTTGCATCCTTTATGCGACCGCCCATCAACATGCGGCTGTATCCCTTATGCGGCCACCCATCAGCATGCGGCTGCATCCCTTATGCGGCCGCCCATCAGCATGCGGCTGCCCACTCCCATGCGGCTGCCCATCTTTATGCGGCTGCTCATCCCCATGCAGCTGTCCATCTTCATGCGGCCAGTTAGCCTCATACGGTCTACTCATCTGTGGCTCTGCCAAGATAATTGAGACACGTGGCAGTCTTATCTTCTTAGAATTATGGATGTTAACAAATCCTAATCAGATTTGTTACAATAAGTGTCCAGATCAAATCAAATCGAACAAATTAGACACGTAGCAGGCCATTACAAGTCATAAATATTCATGGCAATCAACATTTATTGTCCACAGATATTTAATGCAATCCCATTAATTGCTTAAATCTATTATGGACGGCCCAGATTAATCAACTCTCAGGCCGCCGACTTTTAAGAATGGGCAATCATTACAAAACCCTAATGATGCCCCCTACTCTTATAAATAGCAAGGTGCCATTCCCTTGCAGAGAACAGACAGAGGCACACACACATAGAACAGAAAACAGAAAAGAGAAAGACACATGCAGACCCTCGGCCCGGATCCAGAGAGAATCAGAAAAAGAATATACAGAGATCGAAAGGACAGAGGAGCATACAGAGAGAACAAAGAGAGCATTTCTTCGTCAATGCCAAGTACTTCTTCTCCAGAGCCAAGGATGCACCTGATCATCCAAGGAGTAAGGCAGAGCTGCCGTTGCTTTCCCGAGCCTCTATCGTTACCCCCTCCAGAATCTAAAATAAACAATTGTACTTAGACTGCTGTACCTAGGTTTTCGTCCCTAGGTTTTCTTTGTACAAGCGAGTTTGTATTGTGAGTCTAAGTTCAGTCCTCCGATAATTGTTCTGTACTTTTACAATCAATGGCAAACAGCAGCGTTCCTGCACAATCCTTATACACATCGTATATGTACTTCCCTATAAATAGAAGGAGTTTTCCTTTGTAAAAGAAGGTTCAAAATCTTCACAAATTTGGCATCCTCTTGATTGGCAACCCCATAGTTCCAATCACAAGCACCAGAATGCCAAAGCAGGTTCAACTCATCGTCAGATCATCAACGGAGTAAAGGAGCTGCTGTAGTGCTCAATCTCCACCGTCATACTTCCCCAAAAAACTTTATACTTAGATATCTTATTTAGGAATCGATTGTACTCTTTTATACGTTTAATATACAAAAAGTTTGTATAACCTTTTGTCATGGAAAATAATGTGTATGGTATCTGGTACCTGTATCCTGATGTATTTGTATCCTGTAATTATACCTGATTATGGCCTGGAATAGTATCTTATCGCAGAGTAGTATGCTACCCCTTGTCCTTGTCAGGTTTTAGGTGTAGTTTGTTGCTTCGATGATGGAATACTGGACTATATTGTGATCTATTTCCTTTTGTTAGTAGCCGATGATATGGACTGTCATGATGCGTGGTCCAACCCATGTCCTTGTTTAGTTGTTAGGTTGGGCTATTGTGCTACGACTGGCTATGAACTGAAGTTGCGACACAGAAGCCTATAGCCTGACCATGATTATAGTTTGTATTCTATCTCGGCACGATTATGGCATCGTTTGTCCTTGTTTGGTTGTAAGGGTGTCGCATTGTCTCGATGATACGATATACGACTATAATCAGTAGCCAAGGGAATAGGCTAGGACACTAATGGGATGTTGTATAGGCCAAACTCCTCTAACTGTATTTCTTGATCATATTTTTCCTATTTATCTAGTTATCTAAAAATTGTATGTCTTAGAGCCTTCTAGGATTCAAGCCATAACCATATAATTTGTTTAAATTTTTATTTATTTTTCCTTCTCTAAACATCATCATATCGTAAAGTATATATTAGTTATTTATTTCGCATTGACCATAAGGAATTATTTTTTCAAATATTTTAATTTATCGAATTTTGAGCCAAACCTACCTGATTCAATTAATCCACATATTAATTCTTAGTCAGTTTTGATGAAATTCAAGGTATATATGTTTTCCCTAAATCCTTGAATATCAGACAAATAGGAATTTGGAAATTTATACTTCACTTGGCTTTGGTCATTTTTTTTATCAATCATTTGATTTTCAAGAATTGATATTTACACTTAAAGGACAAATACCTACATCTCTTCCTATCACAATCAACTTAGAATTTGCTTAAATTTTTAGAAGCTCCTTTGGAAATTATATGGATGTAGTTGAGAGAGTATTCAGTAACTTACTATGGCAAGGCAGATGCGCACTGCAATCGTTTATCTGAATCATTGAGACTGCGGGTTCACCGTAGCCAATAGCGCATTGGAAAGGCATGACCCTAAGTTGAAGTAATTTCAGATTTATGTATGTTTTCAGATATTACTAAAACTATGTCCTAATTTTATCATTTTGATCTCTTGAGTTATTCTGTCAATATTGGATAAAGTTGATATAATATTCGATACCCTGTCATTATTTGAGTCATAAACCCAAGAATTTACTGCAACTAGATGTACACTAGCGGGGTATTGATTCTCGATAAAGTGACTTCAGATATACATACAATTTTTTGATGCTATAGAGACTATAACCTTTTTGGCATATAATTATTGATTTTTCATGGTCCGTAAATCCTGCACTCTTACTTCAATTTGATTTGGTACCCTATTTCGTATTACTCGTCTTTTCGTAGTTCTTTCTTTCTTATCTTTCTATTCTCGAATCTTTCTATTCTCGAATCATCATTTGGTTTCTTCTAGTAATCATTTAAAATCTATTACTAGATTTTGGTTCCATTCCACTAGATTCATAATCGTGTCTAAATAATTTTGGTTTAGTGGTTGATCGTGTCGAAGCGATTTCATCATTCTTAAACGATTTTTATTTTGATAGACCATTTTGACTATATTTTTGATTGTGCCAAATCTCATCTTTTCTTAGGTTTCGATTCTTTTCACGATCATGCCTAACTGATTTTGATCATTAATCGTGTCCTTTTTTTATACATGATTATATTCTTAGTCGTGCTTTGTCGTACCATTGAATTCCAGGACTAGATTTTTCTAAGATGGATATATTTGTAACCCATGTCTCCAAATTTTCAAAATTTTATTTATTTATTTATTTATTTATTTATTTATTTATTTTATTTTAAATAATTGTGTTGGAAAATATATTTTCATTTATAAAGGAAATATAGGTATTTTCGAATGACAAAATAGTTTTGTCAAATTATATTAGATTTTAGTTTTATAAAAATATTATTTAAATAATAGTAATTTGAATTATTATTATAATCAAATGTTAGATTTAGATCTGACTAATTATTTTTAAAATTAATGATTATTGTCTTTGACCAATAAAAAGATTTGCTACATTATTTTTATAAGATTTATACTTATGCAAATATACTTTATTTTTTTTTTGATAATATTGGATTTTATTTTAAATTATTATTATGACCAATTATGAATTAAGATTTGATCAATATTGTTTGAGATTGATTTGATTTGAATTTAGTGGAAAGATCTATTCATTAGATTCTTGACCCTTTGAAATTAGAAAATTATGTGTCAATCTCCATCTATTTAAGGAGAGACTTTTTTTGTTTTCTTCCAACACCAAAATCTTTTCAACCTAATCCTCTAATCCTAACTAAGTAGTTGCTACCCATTATATATACCCTTATGAACATCTCTCCTTATTTTCTTTTTCAAAGTTCTCTCTTTTTTGTCCAAAATAGCCCAAAATTTGTCATAAATTCAGCCTCGTTTTTTGATGCTATAACAACTTTACGAGACTGTCACGACCCGCACCCAATGTAGGAGAACGAGAAGTGGGTACGTCCAGCCTACGCCGCAGTATCGGCAGTAGAACGCTATCCAAGGTCACATATATCTAATACAGTATAATATACCTGTACAAGATATACTCTCTAATCAGAGAACAACATAGAAGGTACAACTCAATCACAATTTTAAGGTAAAAATATTACGATATGATAGATATGAAATCTCAAAGAGAACATACAAACAGAGGGAAATAAGTCTAAGTGTCTAAATGACACAACATCTCAAACATCCAAAAATATACAACTCAGATGTCAAATACAACTAACATAAGAAAGAAGATAAAGTCTAGCTAATCTAGTCTAAATAGTAGGGGTGATATCCTCAGCTAGAGCTGGATCCTCCTGGAAGTCCAACTCACAAGTGTTGTCTAGGCCTGCTCCGTAATAAGCAGGACAGAACTCCTCGGTATCATCTGTAATATTTTCCATAGGTCCAGTCAGGAGAGGAATGAATACATAACTCTCAGACAGTTCATATCATGGCATGAAATGTAAAACAAGTGATAGAATAAGATACATGAAACGTTGTATGAAAAATATATGAAAGTAAGAGAGATATCTAAAAATAGGAGAGTTTATATGGAAAGTAAGACTGTAAGTGAATATATATGTAAGTGACTTAGAGCACAAGATGGTTATGTAATTGGGATGGGTTGCACATGATTATTCTAAGGTAACTCCATTATACGTGAAGGTATAACATGCATGTACATGATTACACTGAAGTACGTATAGGCAACTCTGGGGGTGAATAGAGTACTTGTGTCAATAATGAAAAATTAAAAAATAACTCTATTCAATCCCAACTAGCAAATAATTAATCAGAGTATAAGTGCAAAAATTAAAAGAAGATCAGAGAGCATACGCAGACACAACAATTTTTAACCTGGTTTCCCTCGTGGAGGACTAGTCCAGGCCTGAGAACTCTAGCTCAGGATTGAAATCCACTATTTATGAAATAACTTTACAACAAAGTTCCTTTACTCAGAAGAGCATGCCAACTTCTTGAAAGATCGCTGAGGTGAAACTTAGAATTTTTCAAGTGACTTCTTCAAGACTCTTGCACACAAACTTCTAATTGGCTCGTACCGAGCACCTTGTAGGCTTGGGAAGTTTTGTAGCTAGTAGATGAGAAGAGTATAGCTCTTTAGGATGTATAGGCTATAGGAGTAGAAGAAAAGAGAAGATTGGATGATTTGAAATGGGAGAAAAGGGTGCATATATATACTAGTTTTGGGAGGCAGAGTTCGGCCAGAACTCTGTCCATAATATTTAAAATTTTGGCCGTTGGACAACTTGCAATGAGCAATCCCTAAAAATTAGCTCCTAGAAATGAGGAGACAGAGTTCGGCCCGAACATTGTATGGGGGCAGAGTTCGGCCCGAACTCTGCCTCCTTGGAGACAGAATGCTTATGGGCAGTTGTAGGGTTTTGGCAGTTTGGCTTTTTGTTTGTGGAGCTTTTGGGTATCTAGTCTATGGTTGAGGTACTCAGTGTGACTCAACGTACAATAGCCTAGACTCAATAAAAGTGTAAAAATACAGACTTTCGATTACAAGTTCCAAGAGTATTCGTCGAGCAGTCATCAATGATGATTGTCTGAATTGATATGTGATAGGTGTCTGATTTGCAGCTTGATAATGATTTATGTGTGGAGTTGGATCATGTCAAATATCGATTTGTTAATTATCAAGATTAGGTTGACTGCGATCCAGTTTGGGTCAACAATCTCTCCCATTTTGATAATTGACAAAATTGTGATATTTGTGTGTCGCAATATTCATACCTGGACACATATATAGCTCCCCCGTAGATGGACATTTCGGCTCCCCATAAATAGAGAAGTCTTGATACAAGTACTAGTCCAAACAATACATAACACAAGTATTTTTCCAAATTAGTTAAGCAAATGTCACATATTCTCCCCCTTTGGCATTTAACAAAATGAATGATAAGCTCCCCCATAAAAATAACCATGGAGAAAATATGCAATCACACAACCAAGGCTCAAATCCAAAGTTAGAGATAACTAGCAAATAATCCAAATAGAAGCTATATAAGCATAAAGTAGTACAAAGCAAAGAGTTCAACTCATAACCACGGAATGAAAAATACAAAGTGCATAAAAAATAAATCCTAAGCATCAACAACAGCATCATAAAAGTGACCACGACCGTTAGGGAGCACGAAAAGGTCTAGCAGAATCAGATGGGCCGCTGGCAGAGCGACGAGGATCAATAAATGCTGTATCCGGATCCAGATACCTCCTGACCCAAGTATCGTCGATACGGTAACCTTCGTGAGAAGGGTCCCATACCATGGGGTAAGACACGATAGAATGAGTAGCCAGGGAGTACTGGATGTTATGTAGGGTGTTGCTGATGGCAGTCATCTGTAAGGTAGTACGATAATCCATCTGAATCCAGCGATCGTCCTCCAAGCGGAAACGATCTCGCAGCATAGTCTGAATGTATTCAACGGCAGCAGGTGGCTCGGGCTCAGGTTGGCCAAGAGCAGGAGGATCATCATGAGCATCAGACTCAGAGTGCTCAAACTCAGAAGGGGACTCAACAGCTGCTAGAAGCCTCCGTGCCTTAGACAGATAGGCATGGGCAGGAAGGAACTGACACTCATCAAGTGGAACCTGGAACGTATGAAGATCATCGACAAATACATGGCCAATGATGTTTTTGTAACACATGAGAATATATTGATATATCATACTTCTCATGTCCTTAGCTACTATGGTTTGAGCTTATGTGTTGAGATTTTCCATTTCTAGAGAATACACTTATTTCATAATGGCTATAATATTTTACATTCTCTATATTGATCTATTATTTTATTATCTTCGGTTAACCTCAATACTTTCCAAAGAGATTTGTTCTATTGTGTTTTCATGAACATCTCTTTTGTTCTTTACTTGATTAGAGTTTAATTCATTACTTGCTATCTTATACTCTTATCCTTGCTTAATAAAGAGTATATAAATCATTTTGATCATTCAAAATGTATCACCCTTATTGTGAACTCTATGCTTAAGCATGCATTTTTAGTGTTAGTGACTTAAGATTTAATGAGTACATTTATCCTGTTAATGGCCTACCTCATTAATCTTAATTAGTTATATAGCTTGCTTATTTGTGATGTATTATTAAGCTACATAATTTTTGTTCACTTTCACTCATCTAGCTATCTTCTTTATTTTCAATCTATATGTGATATGCTAGTTTACAAAAACAAGATTTACGAATTTTTTGATGAGATTTGTATTCTATTTTAGATACATATGTTTGGTCTCTAAAATTAGTTTGACAATTTTTTTATATTTAATCCTGTTTTCATTGAGGTTTATGATTCATCGCTTTAACTTCCTTCCATACTAGTCATTTATAAGCATCTCTTAAATTTCTCTCATCTTTTGAGTCATAATTTTATCATATTATTATTTCTTTGGAATAAATTTGCAATCATTTAAATAAGATTAACTCCTTTCTACATTTTCTATTGGTTTGTTTATATTTATTTTTTTGGTGAGATCTATGACGGATCATAATTATTTATTGGTTTACTTTATGAATGATCCTAATGATTGAGTAGTCCTATATTATCTAATTATGTGGTTATCAAGTTAATTTATTACTCTACTTTGACTACTCATGGATTATCACATATGCTCTTTGTTATTTGAACTTCATTGGTTTCTCATTTAATATTAGCAAGATTGGATTATTACCCGTTGATGGGTACATATGTGGTAAAACACACAGAGTCCATGCAAAGCAATAAATTGGTTGATCATTTCTTAATTAGATAATCATGGACATGATATTTGAGTTTTTTTTTTGTATTTTTGAGCTATATTTTGACTTTCACCATGATTGATTTAATTGACTTTATTCTTTTCATGATGACATTTTTCTCAAAAGGTAACATACATTGATCTATCATATTTCAATATGAGATTCTTCTATATAGGTTAGTGTATGTCATCTTTTGATTACATGTGCTAAAATGGAATATTCTTTTGATTTCTCATCTTTAGTAGATATTAAGTAGATATCTCTTCTTGACTAAAGATGACATTGTTCGTTTTATGACATTTTTATAGCCTTATATGTATTGAGCAAAGAGGAAAAATCAATAGTTGATTTACCCCTAGATCTTGAAGTTATTATTTTTTATGCTATAAGTGATTTGGAACTAGATATGCATATTTTAAGGGAGAGCAAATAATTGGTTCAATTCATTTATGCCCTTTAATATGTCGTATACCTAGTTCATCATTGACCCATATTTTTAGTGATTGAGGTTATGATACTGTTATTTTGTGAAAGGTTTATGAGAGTATATGTAATTGTTTTCATAATATTATCTCTCCCTTTTATATGAGTCATCTCGTTAATATTAACTTTTGTATCTTATCTTGATGACTATCGTGCCTTCTTTGATTTAGCTTTCCTTGTATTCTTAATTGATTTGGCTTTCCCTGTTGAGGACTTACCCAAAATTTATGATTTTATCTATATTGAGGGGGAGCATTCAAGTCGACTGAATTTCTCTTTCTCAAACATTTTTCTCCATTGAAGAACAAATAGGCAACTCAAGAGGGGGATGAATAGAGTTTATGACAATAATGTCCAGGTTTCCCTCGTGGAGAAAGCATACGCAAACACAGCCGATTTTAACCTGGTTTCCCTCGTGGAGGACTAGTCCAGGCCTGAAAACTCTAGCTCAGGATTAAATCCACTATTTGTGAAATAGTAGTTACATCCCGTGCCTTTTCTTCAGAAGAGCACGTCAACTTCTTACAGAGATCGCAGTGGCGATGCTTAGAATTTTCCAAGCGACTTCTTGAACTCTTGCACAAACTCCTAACTGAAAAGTATTGAGCACTTTGAGGCATAGAGAGCTTGTGGCTAGTAGATGAGAAGGGTATGGCTTGTATAAGGCTTTAGAGAGAAGAGAAGAGAAGATTGGATGAATGAAAATGGGAGAATTCATGGCCTATTTATAGGATACCATATAGGCATAATTCGGCCAGAATTCTGGGTCAAATATTCAAAAATTTGGCCGTTGGACAACTTGCATCTAGCCAACCCTAAAAATTAGGGTCCTAGATTTTAGGAGGCAGAGTTCGGCCCGAACTCTGTGTGGAGGCAGAGTTCGGCCTAAACTCTGTCTCCAGAGCACAGAACTGGTCCAATGGGTAAATGGGATTATTTGGATTTTTGTGGAGCTTTTGATTTGAGGTATGGGTATAGGTTAAGTCTCAAATTGCTTAGTACGACTTAGTTTACATATGTCTAGACTCAATAAAAGTATAAAATATAGACTTAAATATTTAACATAGCATGTGCGAGCTGTCATCCGTCTTGTACTGAGTTCAGTCTTCGTGTGTCGTATTGAAATATTACAAGTATCATGTCTTCAATTGTATCAATATTTGGTTGACTGTGATTTTGTGTCAATAATCTCTCCCATATTGATAATTGATAAAATGATATTTGTATATTCAATATTCATACCTGGACACATTAAAGAGCAGTAGCGTAGCTCCCCCGTAATCAGTGCAGAGCTGTCAATAGCTCCCCCGTAAACATTGCTCTGTTCCTGTTGTCCTGATACAAACATTCTTTCCCAAAGCACAGATACACAAAGATGATGAATATGATGATGAATATAGCAAAAATATTTCTCCCCCTTTTGGCATTTATCAAACAACCAGAAATAATGACTGGCAAGCATACAAAAAAAATAATAAACTGCATAAACTGATAAACGGCAGAATAAAATGTCTCAAGAGTCACATAAAAAGTTCTGATACAACCAAAGAGCAGAATAAAAATAACTACATCAACTAGAAAAATATAAACTACGATCCTCAGCAACAGCAGCAAGTAGAAATTCACATCAATTATCGAGCTCGTGAAGGCCCAGCGTCGTCGGATGGATCAGTGAAGGAACGATGAGGGTCCATGAAAGCCGCATCCGGATCCAGGTAGCGGATAACCCAAGGGTCATCGATACGGTATCCATCGCGAGCAGGGTCCCGCTCCATAGGAATAGGCAAAGAAGGATGCCGGGACATAGAGTACCGAATATCATGCAGTGAGTTGCAGATGGCACTCATCTGCAGGGAGGTCCGGTAGTCAAGCTGAGTCCAGCGATCATCCTCTAAAGTGAATCGATCGCGTAGCATAGTCTGTAGTGACTCAAGAGTAGCAGGAGGAGGAGGCACATCCTGTCCAAGAGGAGGTGCGTCGGGGTCATCGTCAGAGTGCTCAGACACAGCAGGTGAGCCAACTGCTGCCTGAAGCTGCCGTGCCTTAGAGAGAAAGACAGGGGTAGGTAGGAATTGGCACTCATCAAGAGGTACATGAAAGGTACGAAAGATCATAGGAAGATAAAGAGCATAAACCAAGGATCTTGGCTTCTTCCTAGCATTAATCATCCAGTCCATCATGGTACGTGAAAGATTAAAAGGAACATAAAAATAGAGGTGGTATAAAGCAGAGATTTCAAAGTATGTAACCTCATCAGTTGATCCTGCTTTGGCAGAATCGTGTTAAAAATAATACGATAAAGTTCATAAAAGTAAGGATTGAGAAACTTGGCGAGAAGCTTACGAGGACGTGTGTTAGGAGTACACAAATCGTCCTTAAAGCTTTCTAAGGATGACCCATCGGGGAATTGGAACTTGCGAGCTTCAACAAGTTTCTCCCATGAGTTTGGCTCCAAAATTTTAATGTATTCGGCCAAGTCAAAATCATCAAAAGAAATATCAATGCCCGCAACACGTAAAAATAGATGTGTATCATTGTGAGTAAGGTTGCAATAAAACATTTGGATGGCATTGAGATATATAACCGAATTGGTAGTGACAAGTTCATCAAGACATAGATCATGAAATAATGAATCATATTGTGAAAAGATAGTAAAATTTATAGGATGACTCGCATACAAAGGACGTGATCAAAAATCACTAAACTACTCATTGGAAGCGTCAAGTGATACAAATATCCGGTCATCGTACGTGTTGGGGTCGAGTGGACGAGGTGGGTTGAACAACGGGTGAATAGGTTGTTGATTAGGTTGTTCAACGGATTGTTCAACACGAGGAGGAGCATTCGAAGAGGACGCACCCTCGGTTCGAAGTCTCTTCCCTCTATTGAACAACTTGGGAGCCATGAAATAATGAAAAAAATTTGAGGAAATTTAGATGGAGAGAAGTGTGAAAATATACCTCAATTTGTTGATGAAAGATGAAACAGAATGGTGGGAGAATCCTTCTTCTTGAATTTTGAGAAGAAAGATGCACTAGGATGGAAGAACTAGGGTTAGGGTTTGAAAGAAAGTAGTATAGAGAAGTTTAGAAGGTGGCAATGGAGGAAAAAGCAGAGGAGAAACCGGTTTTAAGTGTAAGGGCTCGAATGGTCGAAACAATTTTGGACCATTGGATCAAAATTTGGTCAGCGGCTGAGCCTGCGTTCGGTTCTGGAAGGACCAAACCGAATTTGGCCCGAACTCTGGGTTAGGCAGAGTTCGGCCCGAATTCTGGATTCTGTAGCCAGAACAGAAATCAGGCTAAAAAGAAGTTTGATCAGATAAGTGAGACTAAAGGAATACGATAATGGATAGATGCATATACAAAAATGAGAAAACCAAGTAGAGAATAGCAAAAAGTCAACGCTGAATCAAAGTGAAGTTTGAAAATTTGAATTTTAGCATATGATAAATAAAAGCATACCATGTAATAAACAAGAAATTATGCCACAATTCAATATTTTGAAGCTGCGATGGGGTAGCTGCAGGGGCCGGATCCCAGCTAGCGGTAGTCCTGAGGACTAGTGCACCGTGTCGCTTAGGCTTTTACGCCTTGTTGTCAGAAGGACCCTTTCGGCTTGTACCCATAGCAATTTCATCATAAAGAATCAAGACATAATCGATATTTACGCAGGTTACTTTAATGAATGACAACTTCATCCAAAATTCCTAGCTCACGACAAAGAAAGTTGAAACGCTCTGCGGATAGTGGTTTTGTAAAAAAATCTGCTAGCTGATGATCAGTGTCAATAAATTCTAAGTTAATAGTACCATTTTGCTGGTGATCACGCAAAAAGTGGTGACGTATTTCAATGTACTTCGTGCGTGAGTGACATATGGGGTTCTTTGTGAGATTTATAGCACTAGTGTTGTCACAAAAAAATAGGGATATGCAAAAAAGATAAGTTATAGTCTTCAAGGGTTTGCTTCATCTACAGAATTTGTGCACAATAACGACCAGCTGCGATATATTCAGCTTCTGTTGTGGATAGTACGACAGAATTCTGCTTCTTGCTAAACCAAGAGACTAGAGCCTTTCCTAATAAATGACATGTGCCGCTCGTACTTTTACGGTCGACCTTGTATCCGGCGAAATCTGCATCAGAGTAACCAATGAGGTCGAATGATGTTGATTTGGGATACCATAAGCCCACTGTAACCGTACCCTTAAGGTATCGAAAGATACGTTTAATGGCAGACATGTGTAATTCTTTAGGATTAGCTTGGCACACAGACAAACGCTAAACATAATATCAGGGCGACTAGCAGTTAAATACAATAGACTGCCTATCATACCTCGATACTTACGTTGATCCACAGGTTTGCCGCTTTTATCTGGTTCTAGTTTAGTTATAGTAGCCATTGGAGTGCCGATTGGTTTGACGTTGTCAAGGTCAAATTTCTTCAGCATGTCCTTTGTATACTTCGACTGACAGATGAAAGTTCCATTTGATGTTTGTTTGACTTGCAGTCCAAGAAAGTAATTGAGCTCCCCCATCATGCTCATCTCAAACTCGGTCTGTATACACTTGGCAAAATCTTGAAAGAGAGTTTCATCAGTAGAACCAAATATAATATCATCAACATAAATTTGCACTAAGATTTGAAAGATTTTATAAAAAGTGTAGTGTCAACTTTCCCTTTTGAAAAACCTTTTTCAAGCAAAAAATTGCTTAGCCGTTCATACCAAGCTCTAGGGGCTTGTTTGAGGCCATATAGCGCTTTCTTGAGCTTGAAAACATGGTCGAGAAATTTATGATTTTTAAAACCAGGGGGTTGTTTTACAAAAACTTTCTCCTTAATAAATCCATTCAAGAAAGCACTTTTAACATCCATTTGAAACAATTTAAAATTTTGAAAGTTAGCCAATACGCAAAGCATCCGAATGGATTCCAATCTCGCAACAGGAGCATACGTCTCATCGTAGTCGATACCTTCCTCTTCGTTGTATCCTTGAGCTACTAGACGAGCTTTGTTGCGTGTAACTGAACCATCTTTATTTACTTTGTTTCGAAAAACCCATTTAGTACCAATAATCGAGTGATTTACCGGCCTAGAAACAAGTTCCCAAACTTGGCTCCTCTCGAATTGGTTGAGTTTTTCTTGCATGGCAGAAATCCAAAATTCATCATTAAAAGCTTCTAAAATATTTTTTGGCTCAATTTGTGAAATGAAGGCAGTACTAGCAATGGAGTCTCTTAATGATGATCTAGTACTTACTCCACGTGAAACCTCACCTATAACCAAATTTTCTGGATGTGACGGTTTGAAAGAGAATTTCTTTGGCAAGCCCTTCAGAGAATTGGTTTCAGTGGTGGTATTCATCGGAGTAGAAGTTGATGGCTCAACATCATCATCAAGAGTAGTTGCTGCAATGTTATCCTCATCAAAAGTCACATTGGTAGACTCTTCCATAATTAATGAGCGTTTGTTGAATACTCTATATCCCTTGCTCTTGGCAGCATAGCCAAGGAAAATACCATCGTCAGCTTTGTCATCAAATTTGTCTAAGTTGTCGTTGGTGTTAAGGATAAAACATCGACAACCAAAAACTCTAAAATATGAAACGTTTGAAGTTCTTCCAAACCAAAGCTCATAGGGTGTTTTCTTCGTAATAGGACGAATAAGCACCCTATTTAAAATATGGCACGCTGTACTGACAGCTTCAGCCAAAAAAATTTCGGAAGTGAGAATTTATTCAACATGACTCTAGCCATATTGATCTTCCGCTCCACAATACCATTTTGTTGAGGAGTTCTTGGACATGAAAACTCATGATCAAAACCATTTAAATCACAAAATTTTTCAAAATCAGTATTTTCGAATTCGCCTCCATGATCACTTCGGATTCGAGTAATCATGTAGCCTTTTTCGTTTTGAACCTTTTTAGGAAAAATTTTGAAAACTGAAATGGCATCACTTTTGTTTGTAAGAAAGAAAACCCAAGTAAATATAGAAAAGTCATCTACTATAACAAAAGCGTAGAGTTTTCCACCAAGACTGGCTACTCTACTAGGGCCAAATAAATCCATATGAAGTAATTGCAAGGGTCTAGTAGTACTTACAGAGTTTATGGAATGAAATGAGGACTTGGTTGCCTTATTTAACTCATATTCGGCACATACCGTATCCATTTTGAATGTGATGTCGGGCAAGCCTTTGACTAGCTTTTTAGTCGATAGCCTGGATAAAGTATCCATATTGGCATGACCAAGACGCTGGTGCCATAGTAATCTTTCATCCTTATGAGCATAGAGACATCTTCCTGCACTGTTAGTATCTCTAGATAGATAGAAAATGTAAATGTTATCCTCTCTTATCCCTTCAAAAGCGATGTCTCCTGTTGACCTATCATAAATGTAGCATTTATTTTGTCCAAAGTTAATATCATATCCATGATCAGCAAGATGACTTATGCTGAGCAGGTTATGCTTTAACTTGGTCACTAGGCAGACATCCTTTATTATAGGAGAAAGAGGTTGACCAATAGTACCATTACCAATAATATACCCTTTTAGGTTGCTGCTGAAGGATACATACCCTTCCCTCTTCATCGATAGTGATGCAAAAAAATTTGCGTCTCCCGTCATATGTCGCGAGCATCTACTATCGAGAATCCACTTACTCTTAGTTGAGGAGGGAAGGTCCACCTACATCAAGAGTAGATGTGACCTTTGGTACCCAAGTTCTTGAGGGTCCTAAAAAGTTAGTTTTCGGCAACCATGCATATATGTTTCTATCTACTAATCTCCTAACTCTACATTGTGGTGAGATATGTCCATGTAATCTACAATAAGTACAAATAGTATTCCTATTTATGTTAGGAGCATGTTGATGAGGTCTATATGTAGAGTGGTGTGGAGTAGCAAGATGATGATGTCTATATGTAGCATGGTAAGAGTGGTGTGGAGCAGCATGATGATGACTATATGTGGCTGCAGGATGATGTTTATATCCATATGCAGTATGATGGTGATTTTGTTTATGTGCAACATAGTGATGATTGTATCTGTGTGTAGCATGGTGATTATGTGTCATATGAGAATTATTTCTACGTACATATGGTTTGTGTGCTTTATGAAAGTGATTGTACATGTAAGCATGATTACGTGATGCAGGTGGATGACGTGTTTGACTAGTATGAGTAGTGTTATGCTTTATGTATGTCTCATGTGATTGGGTTTGAGGTTGAGCAACCTGTTTTCCCAATCTAGTCTCTAATTTCTTAGAGACAGCCTGCAGTTCATTAATCTTAGTATTCAAACCATAAATCTTAGTGATAGAGATCATGTGTCTATTCTTTTCTTCAGCAATCTCAGTGTTGAGTGCTGTGATCTCTTGTGTTTATTTTTTAATACGTGCTTCGGCATCATGTAGGCTTATTTTAAGCTTAGACACCTCATTTGTGACTTTCGTGGGTGAAGTGTCTCTAATATTATCAAGCAATGAAGAGAGTCTTTGAATGTCGACTTCATAACTTTTGATCTTCTCCTTGGGGTGTTTATATTTACTAATGACTTTCTTGTGGTCATTGAGTAAATTATTGAATGCATCACCAAGTTTGTCAAAAGTGAAATCATCGAGAGTTTCGCTAGTTACCTTGTCGTATGTAGCCATTAGGCAAACATTGGCGGTGTCTTAAGGAGAGTCCTTTTCTTCTTCGGAGTCACTAGCTTCGCTTTCATACCAAATACTTGTGTTGGCATATTTTCTTGAGGAGGCCTTCTTGTATGGTTTCTCATATCGGTTGCTCTTCTTTGCGAATGGACAGTCTTTTCGGACGTGTCCAGTCTTCTTACAACCATAGCATGTTGGCTCTTCTTCGTCATCTTTTTGCGGTTCTTTCTTTCTTCGATTGAAGCAAAGGAATTTCTTGAAGTTGCGGATAAGGAGAGCTTGATCATCACCTTCCGAGTTGTCGTCATCCGTCTCTTCAGGATCAGTCCTTCGACGGTGAGCTTTAAGGGCAATCTCTTTTGCCTTAGGAGCAGGCTCTTTGAAGTCTTTGTGGTCAAGCTCATGAGTCATCAGCTTTTCCATCAAAGTCTCCATGGACATAGTCGTGAGATCATTTCCTTCTATGATGGCTGTCACCTTAGGGTTCCAAATCTTTGGTAGCCCCCTAAGTAACTTGCAGATCTTCTCGTGATTTGTATATTGCTTGCCGAGAGAAGACAGGGGGTTGATGATGTCGAGGAATCTTGTAAACATTTGTGTGATCGTCTCATTTGGCTTCGTCTTGAATGCCTCATATTCTTGAGTGAGACGACATATTTTTGACTCCTTGACTTGGGTGGTTCCTTCATGCGTCACTTCTAGAAGTCTCCATACTTCGTGAGAGGTGGTGCATGTTGAGACCCCATTAAACTCATTCCTGTCTATAGCACAGAATAAAGCATTAATAGCTCTCGCGTCTAGACTCGCCTGTTTCTTCTTCTCGTCAGAATATTTGTCATGTGGTTTCTCAACGAGATCACCATTGACAACTATCCTGACAGGCTTTTTGTAACCATCGGTAACAATGGTCCACAGGTCGAAGTCTAACAACTTGAGATAAAAGCTCATCCTTGTTTTCCAATAGGTGTAGTTTGTCCCATCAAATAGGAGAGGCCTATGAGTGGGCTGCCCTTCACCATGATTGGAAATCATAGATTGTGTGGTTGCCATGGATCAGCTCTAGGATGTTAGTCCTTGTTGAGAGAACAGAGCTCTGATACCAATTGAAGAATAAATAGGCAACTCTAGAGGTGGGTGAATAGAGTTTATGACAATAATGTCCAATTAAAAATTAAACTCTTTCACCAATAGTAAATAATCAGAGTAAATGCGGAAATAGTAAAGTGCGAGAAAGCATACGCAAATACAGCCGATTTTAACCTGGTTTTCCTCGTGGAGGACTAGTCCAGGCCTGAGAACTCTAGCTCAGGATTAAATCTACTATTTGTGAAATAGTAGTTACACCCCGTGTCTTTTCTTCAGAAGAGCACGTCAACTTCTTACAGAGATCGCAGTGGCGATGCTTGGAATTTTCCAAGCGACTTCTTGAACTCTTGTACAAACTCCTAACTGAAAAGTACTGAGCACTTTGAGGCTTAGAGAGCTTGTGGCTAGTAGATGAGAAGGGTATGACTTATATAAGGCTTTAGAGAGAAGAGAAGAGAAGATTGGATGAATGAAAATGGGAGAATTTATGGCCTATTTATAGGATACCAGATAGGCAGAATTCGGCCAGAATTCTGGGTCAAATATTCAAAAATTTGGCCGTTGGACAACTTGCATCCAGCCAATCCTAAAAATTAGGGTCCTAGATTTTAGGAGGCAGAGTTCGGCCCGAACTCTGTGTGGAGGCAGATTTCGGCCCGAACTCTGTCTCCAGAGCACAGAACTGGTCCAATGGGTAAATGGGCTTATTTGAATTTTTGTGGAGCTTTTGATTTGAGGTATGGGTATAGGTTAAGTCTCAAGTTGCTCAGTACGACTCAGTTTACATATGTCTAGACTCAATAAAAGTGTAAAATACAGACTTAAAACATTTAATATAGCAGGTGCGAGCTGTCGTCCGTCTTATACTGAGTTCAGTCTTCATGTGTCGTATTGAAATATTACAAGTATCATGTCGTCAATTGTATCAATATTTGGTTGACTGTGATTTTGTGTCAACATCCTTTACCTTCATGTTTATCTAAAGGGTATTCATATAGCATGATAAGGTAATTGAGTTCAAATGTATGAATTTTGGATAAGCAAATAGATTTGCAAATAATGAGATTATTTTATATCAATTGCTCTATTTTATATTGATCAATCCTTTATTTTGTTCCACTATTTATCTGTGGACAATTATTTTTTGTGGACAATTGTGACTATCATAGTTTTCTTGATCAATGTTTCAAGTTTATTTCTTTCAATTGATATATATTTGAATATCTCCATTGGTATCTTTCTTCTTTGATATCTATGTTTTACAATCATCTAATCCCTATGGTTTTTGACAGAAATCCTTTATTTCATAATTCTCTTCCAAAACTAGAGCAATATTTCATATCATACTATGTTTTTGGATGTCTTTCTTGGATTTCATGTTGGTAAACTATCTATTGTTTATTTTTAAATTCTTTTAGTTTTACCAACTATTTGTGTTTTGACAAGCTATTTTCTATTTGGCACTCTACATTTGGTATGTAGTTTCTGTACATGTCTTTACACACTTCT